>JAUTBS010424374.1:0-16105 GCA_032361285.1 Aequorea victoria | reverse complement strand
TTTGGACACCAACTCCTATTTCTCCCACATAAAGCCTACCCAAAACTCCTCAAAACAACATTATATATGTATATAAAAATTCACATTGAAATTCATCCCAATTTCTTCAGTGTATGTAAGGTCGATACTTCAATCGGGAGCTATTTTCGGGAGAAGAAGGAGGTGAAAAAGAGATCTTTAAATTCTTGAGAAAGAAAAGGAATCACCTCAGATGTGGAAAAAGAAGGGCTCGGAGGAGCTTCGCCTGAGGTGGAGCCTGGACCAGTCTTCGTCTTCTTCGCAGCTTTAGGGTTTTTCGATCGAGGTCCAACGGGGTTCTTTGAACCTTTTTCCATGGTTTTGGGAGGCATCCTTGTGGTCAAAAATGGAATTGAGGTGGAAAGAGGTCGAGGGGTCGACACAATTTGAAGTAAGGGGACGCACACGAGATCTTCGCCTTTTTAGAGAGAGAGCTTGAATGAATTTTGAAAAGTCAACAAATGAATTTATATATATATATACGGTGCTTAAGGTCGACACAAAATTATTTGGTGTAGACACAAACGTGTCTCGAAAAAGACCTGGAGCAGAAGGCAAAAGGGTCGACACAAACTTGTCAAGGGTCGACACTTAGAAAGTCCTTTGGGTCGACACAAGATCGATGATGTTGACACAAATGGACAACATATGGATGGGTCGACACTTATTTACCAAAGGGGTCGAAACGCCAAATCTTTCATTTAGATTGATGTTCGAAAACACACAAAAGGGTCGACACATGCACAAGGTGTCGACACAAAATGTTTAACAGATTAAAAATCTGTAACAGGGGAAGAACAGAGCATAACACAACAATATTCTATTGTCATGTATCAGTGAAAATCATCATTCTAAGTTTTCTACAAATTGTATTAAATCTATCTTCTTGGAGAGGTTTGGTGAAAATATCTGCAAGTTGATTATCAATATTAATGAATTTCAGTTCTACATCCCCCTTTTCAGCATGATCTCGAATAAAATAATATCTATTTTCAATATGTTTGGTTCAAGAGTGTTGAATCGGATTTTTGGTTAAATATATTGCACTGGTGTTATCATACATAATTGGAATATGATCAAAAGATAACTTAAAATCTTCAAGTTGTTACTTTATATATAAAGTTTGAGCACAACAACTACCGGCTGCTACATATTCAGCTTTGGTAGTGGAAAGAGCAACAAAATGCTATTTCTTGCTTAACCATGAAACCAAGGAATGCCCAAGTAAGTGACATGTCCCTGAGGTACTCTTTCGTTCTACTTTGCATCCGGCAAAGTCAGGGTCGGAGAAGCTCAACAAGTCAAAAGAAGTATGACTTGGATACCATAGCCCTAACTCAATCGTGCCTTTCAAATATCTTAAAATACGTTTAATGGCGATTAAGTGAGATTCCTTAGGATTAGCTTGAAAGAGAGCACATAGACATACACTAAACATGATGTCCGGCCTACTAGCCGTTAAATATAACAAGCTACCGATCATGCATCTAAAGAGTTTTGAATCAACACTCTTGGTATTCTCGTCCTTGTCTAGTTTAGTTGAAGTACTTATTGGTGTACCAAAAGGTTTTGCTTCATCCATTTGAAAACATTTCAAAAGGTCTTTAATGTCACAGCCCCGCCCTGACCCGACCACCGAGCACGAAACCTGAGGATGAGTACTCAACCCATCGCACTTAACAAACATAACAACATTCTGAGCATAATATTTTTTTCTTTTATCATAACATCTGGACTTCATCCTTAGGCCCATCATAACATCCAAAAACATACATAAGAGGCTCACAGCCTTCTCAACATTCTTTCATTAATTACATTTCAAAAGAGGTAAACAAAATATTTCCAAGACTCAACTACCCTACTACCTTCCCTAAAGCCTAAGACCACAGTGGACAGAACCAGAACATTGCCTTAATCTCAAAACCTGCCAAAAACATCAATCTGTGTAGGGGTGAGCTAAAGTCCACGTGCTCACCAGTCACAAGCAATAGTATTATAAATTGCACAATGGAATAAAATAATTCATCATTTTAAATAAGATAACATTTCACAAAAATGTTTACTCTATCATAAAATATTTCAAGTTGTCTACTCTTCACAAATTACCTCCTAGAAGAGGGTTTTCCAAGTATCAAACCATTTCTAATCTTTCTTTACTTTTCATCTTCATTTCGTTCTTTCTTTTAAAAAAAACATTGTTCATTATCTTTCCGTTCATTATCTTTCAAAAGACAAACGTTTCTTTTATCATCGTTCACCTCTCAGTGGAGGAATCTTTATAACCATAACATCATTACCTCCCAGTGGAGAATTTTCCATATCATAACATCATCACCTCTCAGTAGAGGATTTTTCATAACATTTCCGTTCGTTCACTTAGTAGTGATTATTACGTCTTTTCATGGCACACATCCACTTAGTAGTGGTAACATAATCATTTAATTATTAATCATAATTTCTCATATAAGCCTTGGGTTGTATCAACCTCCCAACCAGGAGTTATTGCAGTACTGTTACCGTGAATGTCCCGCCTACTCAGTAGACAGTGCTAAGGATCATTCCCTAGGCCACCTCAATAATGCTCAGTGGTAGAGCTATGACATATATCCACATGGGGTCAGCTGTGCGATATATTCCTTTTCTTCCACTGTGTCATATATCTATACAGGGTCAGATATGCAATATATTCATATAAGAATTCATCATAATACGTCATAGCATATATTCATACAGGGTCAGATATGCGATATACTCATCACATGGCACACACCATGTAATATCAAGGCTATCATGATACACATATTGTATCTATTAATAAGTCATCTAAACTTTTATTTGAGTTCCTCATTATATGTTCACAGATCATTTCATAGAACTTTCATAACTTTTATAAGTTAATTTTTGTTTTCGCATTAATTAACTTATCTTTCATATTTACTCAACACGTCATATATGCAACTCATATTATCATAGATATTATGTTCTACTATTGAAAATAAAGATGTTGAGTTCCAATTCCAAAACAGGTTCAGGGATCATTTCATAAAACATAAATTCATAAGCATAGTTTTCTTCTATAAGTAAAATCATCATTCATTTTCTCAAATCATATATCATAAAAGTATAAAGAATTTAACCATTCACACATTTATAATACCAAGCTAGTGATAAGAAAAACTCACCTCAAATGAGGTTGACCCAAACGATGTCATCTGGTTCACTCTGGATCTCCGGTTCTGACATAACCTAACATATAAATTCGATCGATACTTAACTTCGTTACTTAAAGTAACTCATGTATGCTCGTGGGGATGTGCATATAATGCCATCCTCTATTAAAATACCTCTTATATAACCACTCTTGGTACCCTCATGGTCCCCAAGATTTTTAACTTAGGTTTAGGCACTTAGATTTGCTTAAAGTTCTCTCAAATCATTTTTTTTTCATTTTCACATTCTGTTACACCCATTTAAAATTCTTTTTAAAAGACTAAACATTCTCCAAATATTCTGTATACCTTACAAAGGCGGTAATAGGGTGTTAGCTATATTTTCCATAAAGAACTCGAGAGCCATAACTCAACAAAAAGGCCTTTAAAAACTCATGAGACAGAATCTGTTCAAAAGTATTCATGTTTGGGACAATCTAATTTTCTCCAAATCCTTCCGATGAAAGTGAGGTTTATTATTTTTGGGTAAAAATAGACCCTTATACCTTTATTTTCATATATGAAACATCTCTAGGAGAATTTTCTAGAATTAATTAAAATTCTTCAAAGTGGTCTGTTATTCTACAATCTTAACGCAGAATGTTCAAAAATGGCATAGGGGTTCTAAAATATATTTTTTGGTCTAACCAAAAATCACATGTTAATAACATGCTAAAATAATTTTTTTTGAAACATATTTTCAGTTAGGACTTGTTTGGATAGAACGAAAAATATGAGATTGGGTTTTAAGTTCACTATTTAGTCATTTCCTTGAAGTTGCTTATTCCCCTCTACTTTTCTACCCTCTTACCCATGCAAGAATTATTTTTAACCATCTTAAAATCACTTTATATGTTGTCTGAGATATTTTTATTAACCTTTTCATAGCTCTCCATTTATTTCTCCACCATGATCTTGAATCAAGAAAGTTTCTTTCTTAGATTCAAGATCCTTCTCCTATGTTCTCCCATGTTCTTATCTTATTTTTGTTTGAAGAGGGATGAGAGGTGTGAGATGATTTTAGAATTTTAAAGAAGAGTTTTAAGAAGTTCTTACTTAATAATTTTTTGGTTGGAGGTTAGAAAGACTAAGCTTAAGTTCATTCTTCTTCTTTCTTTCTTCCTTTTCTTTCTTTTCTTCCTTCTTCTTCCTTTTCTTTCTCTCCTCTATTTTATCCAATGGGCCAACGAAATTCTAGAGTGAGAGAGGGGTTTGAGGAAATAAATTTTATGTTTGGAGAATGGCTCTATTTATAGCCAAAGACTTGAGGATGAAAAGACCATTTTACCCCTCATTTAACTTAACATTGGTTCCCTTTTAACTCAACCAACCTTCTAACCAGGGTTTGTTCTCCTTGGTTAGGTTAAATCCCAACCATGGTTAGCTCGAGTGAAATGACATTTGGAAGAAAAGTCTTTCATAGGTCATTCCATCTTTTCCATCAATTTTGAGAATTTTCCATTTCCTTTTATTTTTTCTTTACGTAGTTCCAACCTAATTTTAAATTGGATGCTTTATCCTTCTAGTTTGATTCAATTCTAACTAAATTTTGGACTCCAAGAATTCTTGTGCCATGTTTTTCATGAATAATTTATTTTCCCTAAGCCTTAAGACCTTATTTGGTTTAATAGGAAACATATTTTCTAAAATTAAGGGTACTTTTGACAAGACTTTTATTTTCTTTTTCTTTTTATTTAATTTATGTCCCATCACTTCTTCTGTCATCACATCATCTTCCATGTTCATACTACTATTCATTGAAGACTTTAGGAGTTTTGGTGATGTAGAAAAACTATATTTTCAAGAAATATATTTTCATATTTTTCTCATTTTCTTTCTTTTCTTTTCTTTTTCTCCCAAAACATGTCACATCATCCCCCTCTCCAAGGGGATTTTGTCAAAGGGCTTCTAGAATGCTCTTTTTTTATTAATTATTTATGAGAATTAAAATTCACTTTGGGTCCAAATAAAAGTTTTGACTTAAATTTCAACTTTTGGGTCTAATTTTGATTTGGGCTTGTAATTAAATCTATTGGGCCATTAATAAACTAATTAGGCTCAAATAATTATTTATATTGTGTCTCCATAATATTTGGCCCAAAGCCCAAATTAAATTTTTCTATTGGGTTTCTCAAAATTTGGGACTCATTTAGGCATTCCATGAATTTCCTTCCTTGAACTCTTAATTGAGTTCTTAGTTTATAATTTTATTGAACCCTTATAGTTGGGCTTAGCATCATTCTCTTCCCAAATTGTATTTAAATATTTGGGCTTGAGGAATTCCTAGGTCTTACTTGGGCCCTTTTTGGTTTTTTGCGCCCTTTTCGTCTTTCATAAGAGTTTCTAGCTTGAACCTTTTAAAATTTCTTTGTTCTAAAATTATTTGGACTCTTTTTATCAATTTCACCTTTTTAGTTTTATCCTATTTCATATTTCATGCATTCATCGCTTTGTTCATAGGGTTTGAATGTCATCCTTTAAGGTGTAACGCCTTTGTTCTAGGTTTAGCGTTTAAGAATTGTGTTGAGAAAAGTGAGGTGTCACACTTTGGTTGTATGGATGTCATTAAGAATATTGGGTTGTGTACCATTCCTCAGGTTCCGTGCTCGATGTTCGGGGCGGGGCTTGACAGCTTGGTATCAGAGCTTAGGTTTAGCCATTTCTGGAGATGTTGAGTCTAGAGGTCACAATAGACCGGTATGTAGCAGTTTATGTCGTAAGTCACATATACAGGTAGACGGGACACTTATCGAATCCTAAACGTGCATTATGAGTTGGCCTTGGAAAGATAACCCAAGTAGTTAACTCTATGTAATGACGTATACATAAAGCGTTAAATAAATCTGTTAAGTTATGATGGAGTGAGTCATAACGTGTAGATTAAAAATGTGTTTGGGTTATGTTTTAAGAAATGGATGGAGAAGGAGAATCGTACGCTTAGATTCATGCGGAGGAAGAACATCATGAGGAACAAGGGGAACCTGAAGTTCAACAGGAACCTCAGATACAGAATGACCCGACTGTAAGACGAATGTTCGAAGCTATGACCAACATGATGGAGGAACAAGCACAACATTGTGGAAGACCACTTGTAGCACCAGTTGCGACAAAATAACACAATTTATGTTCAATTTAAGAAGTTGGACCCTCCATCATTCAATGGGAGCTCTGGCGAGACGAAAGTTGAGAATTGGATCAAGAGGAATGAACAACTCTTCGACCTCTTGACAGTGAAGGACCGACAAAAGGTCTTACTAGCGACCTTCATGTTGATCGAGGAGACACACCAATGGTGGGAAGCATCTTCAAGACTACTAACTGCACCCGTGGAAGAAGCTACACCACTAGTAGTAACGTGGGACTAATTTAAAGGGGGATTTGACCAAAAGTACTTTCCCAAAAGCTATCGACACAAAAAGGAACAAGAATTCATCATGCTGGACTAGAATGAGAGAACGAAAAAAAAGTACGAAGTCTAGTTCACAGCTTTGTCGTGTTTCGCACCATCTATGGTGGCAACTGAAGCTGAGAAGAGTAGAAGGTTTCGAAGTGGTTTGAATTACCTCATCTGTTCAAGGTTCTCTACCCAGAATCTTGGACCATATGTGGAACTGGTGAAAGCTGCTAAAAAGGCCGAGAAGGACATGATAGAAGGTAGGGAAAGATGGGAGACGTTAAAAAAGGCTCACTTCGGCACGAAGAGGAAAGATGAAGTCTCAAAACCCTAACACTGTTTAAGGTTCACCGATCATAGAAAATCCTTTTAAACCGCCCACCAATAGAGCTCATACTTGGATCGAGAATACACGTGGAGGTTTTGCTCCGAGAAATAACACGTAAGATAAAGGAATAGCTAGTAGTCCAAGTGGACCTAAACAATGTTGGACATGTGGAAAGACTAGACATGTGTCGAGAGACTATACGGGGGCAATCGCTAGACCAAATGTCAGATGCTATAATTGTGGACAATAATGCCATATCCAAAAAAATTGTCAACGAAAAAATCAGGCAACAACATTAGTGGGAAGTATGACGATGGGAAGGCCAGGAAATGTGGGGAATTTTAATCAAGCGCATGGAGATCCATCTGGAAACAATCAAGGTCAAGGAGATAATAATGCCAGAAGACAACATATGCAAGGGAGAGTGTTCTCTATGATACGTCAAGATGAGGCAGCAACGTTGGATGTGGTCACAAGTAAACTTACAATTTTTGACAACAAAGCTTACGTTCTTATTGGTCTAGGTTCAACCCATACGTTCATATCATGGGTATTTGCATCACATTTGGGCAAGTCGAGCACTAATCTGAACCATACTATAACTATAATGACGTCTGCAGGAAGTAGAGTACAAATTGGGGATGTTTACAAGGATTGTGTGATTAACATCAATGATTGGGAATTGGTGGTTGATCTATTACCTCTGAGAATGCATGACTTTGATCTTATCCTAGGAATAAACTGGTTACCAGCTTATCATGCGTCCCTAGACTACTTCTGTAAGACAGTTATTTTTCAAATTCTGAGAGAACCCAAGTTTTCTTTTAGTGAAGATCGAAGTATTATACCAACGTACCTAATCTCCACTATTAAAGTGCAAAAGATGACAAGTAAGGAGTGTCGGTGGGTTTTTGGTGCATGTGATTGACATTGAGAAAGACACTCCAGAGTTAGAAGACATTCACATAGTACGGAAGTGCGTTGATGTTTTTCCACAAGAATTATTGGGGTTACCAATTGATCAGGAAATAGAGTTTTTCATTGAATTGCTACTGGGAATGATGCCAATCTCTATTGCTCCTTATAGAATGGCCCCCACTGAGCCGAGAGAGTTTAAGGATCAACTGTAAGACTTACTCGATAAGGGTTTTGTTAGGCCAAGTGTATCTCCTTGGGGTGCACCCATGTTGTTTGTTAGGAAGAAGGATGGAACCATGAGGATATGCATTGATTATCGCCAATTGAACAAGGTCACAATAAAGAATATGTATCCTTTACCTAGAATAGATGATCTAATGGACCAATAGAAGGAAGCCAAAGTATTTTCAAAGATAGACTTGAGATCGAGATACCATAATTTAAAAATCAAGGAAAGTGACATACCTAAGACTACTTTCCGCACGAGATACAAACACTATGAATTTCTAGTGATGTTGTTCGGTTTGACTAATGTTCCCGTGGCATTCATGGATTTGATGAATCGAGTGTTTCAACCGTACCTTGACTCATTTGTGATCGTCTTTATAGATGATATTCTGATATACTCACAAAGTATGGAGGAACATGAATGACATCTCAGGATCATATTACAAACGTTGAGAGAAAGAAGGTTATATGCCAAACTAAGTAAGTGTGAGTTTTGGTTGAGAAATATAACTTTTCTAGGCCACATTATTTCAAGCGAAGGAATCTCAGTCGATCCCAAGAAGCTGGAAGTCGTAATAGACTGGCCAAAGCCTACGAACGTTATAGAAATCCAAAGTTTTCTTGGGCTAGCTAGTTATTACTGACGATTTGTACAAGGTTTCTCAAGTATAACGGTACCAATGACAAAGTTAACGTGAAAAGAGACCAAGTTTGAATGGAATGAAGATTGCGAACGAAACTTCCAAGAGTTAAAGAAAAGATAAACTACCGCACCAATTTTAACAATTCCCTCGGGGAATGGAGGATTCGTGGTTTATACTGATGCGTCACACCAAGGGTTGGGTTGTGTGCTCATGCAAGAAGAAAAAATGATTGCCTACGCGTTAAGACAGTTAAAGACTCGCGAGTGGAACTATCCAATACACTATCTCAAATTGGTTGTTATTGTGTTTTCTTTAAAGATCTGGCAACACTATTTGTACGGAGAGATTATAAATATCTATACGGATCATCAGAGCTTAAAATACCTTTTCACTCAGAAAAAGTTAAATTTACGGCAGCGAAGATGGATAGAGTTAATCAAAAACTACGATTGTACGATTAACTATCATCTGGGAAAGACCAATGTAGTCGCCGATGCGCTTAGTAGGAAGTCGTCAAAAAACGTGGCATATATACGAGACGTACGACTAAACTGGTGTCGAGAACTATTACCTTTGGGAGTGGAACCATCGATGAAGACGGAGATGATCTTACTTGCGAATCTTACGCTCCGACCTCTATTGATAAACAAAAATTGAGAGGCTCAAAAGGCGGATTCACAATTAATGAAGCTGTAGGACGATGTCATTATTGAATTCACGAAATAAAATTGCCGACGGATCTTAGATTAGATGTTAATACGCATTTTAAATTGATTACCCGGAGTTCAAAAGTTTTACCTGCTAATTTTGGTAGGTTTGAATCAATACTGCAACGATAAAATTCTCGAATCTTCCGGTGTATGATCTAACACAAAATCAGTTGAGAGCTGGTGAGTGGTCACCAAACTGGCCGCCCCTCTCTCTCTCTCTCTCTTTTGATCTCTCAAAACCCTAGCCGTTACCAAAATATGAGTTGTGACATAAAATCAGAATAAGCCTCATATTTATAGATTAGGTCTAGGGAGAGGAGGTACTTGATCTTCAATTTGAATTATACTGGGAACCCAATGATAATAATTAAGCTTGCTTCTAAAAGAATTAAGAAATTACATATCAGCACCCCGTGATATATTTTTAATTCTTTTAATTATAATTAATTTTACTAAATAATTATAACTGCACTCCAATTTAATTATCTCAGATCATAAAGATAAGAGTCCTTATTTGCTAAGTTATATAGCACATAATATGATTCTCCGTGTTAAGTCTACCAATACCCATTTAATGAGATTTAATTACTGACAATTTAATTTTACCAATATCTACAATTCTTGATTACCAAATTCAACATATTTGATACAGTACCAGATTAAATTAATAATTCACTGATCATGTTTATTGGTAGTAATAAAATCTATGAATTTATCAAGAGGGTATTACGATCTAGAGTTTATTCTGGACACGAATTTCTCTGAAATATATAACAATAATCACATTCTAATATCGATTACCCAAACTACAGGGTTTATTAAAATAATGAGATTGAATCGCATCCGTAAGTAATTCAAAGTAATAAATGTTAAAACACGTTAGTATTCAATATTTCTCAAGATTAAGAATCTATGTGCCCTCAAGCAAACTGTAAAATTGTGTAAGTTCAATCCTGTCAGTATATGGACTTTAATTTCAGCTTTAGTCATGTTCAATACATTCTTAGTGTACCGAACACAATCTTTCTTGAATTATCAAATAAATTCTTGTGATTAAGATAAACTACTAAGATTGTGCTCGTACCTATACCAATAGGATGTCAACCCTATCTAGGCTGTGAACTAATTTAATTATATAAGAACTGAAATTTTAATATTTTGTAACTAAGAAAAACTCTACTTACCAAAATTTTTACTGTGTATAATTATCTACATATCGCATATTAATTATAAATAATTAACAATGTATTTTTTCAAAAACATATATATAAATTAGCTGAGACAATTCAAATATTATTAAACAAATAATATAAAAGGTCTGAACATGGTTTTATATAAAAATCTCAATAGTCATCAGAAAGGAAAATATAAACTTCATAGTTACGAAAGATGGAGTGCTAATGTACGAGAAATGTTTATGTGTCCTTAATAACGCTAATTTGAAGAGAGAAATTCTCAAAGCGGCCCATAGTTTCATGTATGCAATGCATCCGGAAAGCACGAAGATGTTTCGAGATTTACGGGAACACTATTGGTGGAACAGGATGAAACGAGAAATAGCCGAGTTCGTGGCAAGATGTTTAGTGTGCCAACAAATGAAGACAGAGCACCAGAAACTAGTGGGACTGTTGCAACCAGTGCCCATACCTGAATGAAAGTGGAAAAATATTACGATAAATTTTGTGTCTGGGTTGCCTCGCACCCAAAAAGGTCACGACTCCATTTGGGTTATCGTGGACCGATTAACCAAATCAGCTTGTTTTCTACCTATTAATGTTTCTTTGACGCTCGACAAGTTAGCTCAACTATATGTGGATGAGATTGTTCGACTTCATACAGCACCAGCGTCAATAGTATTCGATAAAGATTTGAGATTTACTTCAAAGTCTTGGCCGAATCTACAGAACGCAATGGGAATGTCTCTAAAGTTTAGCACGACATACCATCCACAGACAAACGGACGGTCAGAGAGGACTATTTAAACTCTAGAAGATATGTTACGAGCATGTGTAATAGATTTTTAAGGGAGCTGGGACGTGCATTTGTCACTGATAGAGTTCACATATAACAATAGCTATTAGGGAACCATTGAAATGGCTTTGTTATGATAGACGATGTAGAACTCCGATTTGTTGGGACAAAGTCAGTGAGCAAAAACTTTAAGAACCCGAGATAGTTCAAGAGACGGCAGACAAAGTCAGAATCATACGCGAACGAATGAAGATAGCACAAGACAGACAAAAGAGCTATACCGATAACCGGAGGAAAGAGCTGGCATTCGAGGTTGGTGACTTGGTGTTTTTTCGAGTATCACCCTAGAATGGAGTGATGAGGTTCGGAAAGAAGGGCAAGCTAAGTCCTAGGTACATCAGACCGTATCAAATTCTACGACGAGTCGGTGATAATTTTTACCAGTTGGCCTTATCTCCAGAGTAGGAACAACTTCATAACGTGTTCCATGTCTCTATACTTCGGAAATATATACCTGATCCAACTCACGAGATGATCGCGCAACCGGTAGAACTAAGTAAAGACTTGACTTACGTGGAGGAACCAATTCAGATTCTAGAATGGAAGGGGCAAAGATTGCGCAATTGGGCACCTCTCGTAAAAGTTTTATGGAAAAATCACAATGTGGAGAAAGCCACGTAGGAAAAGAATGAGGATATGCGAAAAAAATATCCACACCTTTTTACATTCGGTAAGTCAAATATTTGGATAAAATTTCTTTAAGTGGAGGATATTATGATACCTCACTTTTCACAACACAATCAATAAGTTCTAAACATAGAACGAACGCGTTAAGTTACGACGAGTGGCATTCGAACTCTATTATCAAAGAGATAAATGCATAAAATATGAAATGGGAAAAATCTAGAAAGGTGGAATGGAGAAAGAGAGTCTAAATAAATTAGAACACAAAATTCTTAAAAGTTCAAGTTGGAAAATCTTTTGAAATGCGAAAAAAGGCGCAGAAAACTAAAACGGGTCCAAGTAAAGTCTAAAAAATCCTAAAACTCAAAAATTTGAATAAGAATTTGGGTAGAGAATGAGACTAAGCCCAACTATAAGAGCTCAATAAATTTATGAACTAAAGGATCCATTTAGAATTTCAAAGAAAGTAATTTATGAAAGGCCTACATGAGGTTCAAAATTAAAGAAAGCCCAAAAGAGAAATAAATTAAAGATTTGGGCCAAACATAATGGGGGCACAATAAATATAAATATTTAGGCCAAATCCTTCAATATTAGGCCCAATAAGTTAATTCTTGAGCCCAAACTAAATGATAGGCCCAAAGTTAAAAATTTGATCCAAGAATTTAATTAGGACCAAACTCATTTTTAATTCTTGTGAAATTGTAAATAATTAAAATAAAAAAATAATATATATATATATATATATATATATATATATACCCTAGTGTCCGGCTCCCCCATGAGAGGGGGAGTGATGTTGTGACACCTCACTTTTTCAGAAGACATTTATTGAACATGAAAGTTCTGAACGAAAGTTCTAGGCTTTGACGAGAATGAGCAAACTCTAGGATTAAGGGGAGAAATATTAAAACATAAAAGAAGATAGACCTAAGGAGTGAATGAAATGAGAATGTTAAAAGACTTAGAACTAAAAATTGAAAGTTAAGTCGGGAAGTCCTCCAACGGACTGAAAAATGAGTAATAAAATGGAATAACCTCAAGGGAAGCCTAAGATCACCCAAATTCTAAAGAATTTAATAATAAAATAGGTAGGAAATAAAGTTTAAGCCCAACTATGAGAGCCCAATTAATCCATGGACCAATGAATCAATTAGAGGTTCAAAAATAGTAACACATAAAAAGGCTCAAAGAGGCCCAAAATAAGGAAGGCCCAAAATGAAAATTTATTAGAACTTTGAACCAAATATTATGAAAGCCCAACATATAAATATAATTAGGCTCAATACTCTAATATTAAGCCTAAACATTATTAGTTTGAGCCCAAAAATAAAAATAAACTCAAATAAAAAAATTTGACCCAAAATTTATTTTAGTCTTCAATAATTATAAAATAATATATATATATATATATTGAGGCTGCCGAAAATCCCTAGGAGAGGGTGATGATGTGACAATTTAGTTTTGGAATAAAAAAAAGAGGAGAAAATAAGGATGATGTGACCTTGGAAGATCTTCCTTACAAAGATTTTCTTGCAAGCAAGCAAAGGGTACACATGCATGTGTAACCCCATGGGAAGAGAGAGAATGTGATGTGACATATTAAATTTATTTTATTTAAAAATAAAAAATGAGGGAAAATATAAAAAGAAAATTAAAGAAATTTTGAGACCTTTTCTCCATATTTCTCCTAGTTATCAAGATATACACATATATAAGCATATACATAAATATCTCAATGGGATGAGAGATAATTGATGAGACCATTTTTAGAATTTAAAAAAAAATAAAAAGAAATAAAAATTGTCAAAAATGGAGTGATGGCTTGAATGACCCATGAAAGACTTTTCTTCCAAATGTCATGTCCCCATCTTTTTCCTAGGCAATCATGGTTAAGGTTTAACCTAACCAAGGAAAACAAACCATAGTTAGAGAGTGATTGAGTTAAATAGGAATCAATGTTAAGTTAAATGAGGGGCAAAAGTAACTTTTCACACATAATCTTTTACCTATAAATAGAGGTCTTTTCTCTCCAAAAAAAAAATCATTTGAAACACAATACTCGTCTCTCTATAAATCTAGTGGGAGCAAGGGGGAAGAGAAAGAATAAGAGAAAAAGAAAGAGAAGTAAGAAAAGAAGAAATGAAAAAAAGAAATTCATGGCAAAATTCTTCAACCTACAACCTCCAAACAAGTAAGTAACTTCTAAGATCACTTCAAAAAACATAAATCATTTCAAACGTCTCATCTCTTCTCAAATCAAAAAGAAGATAAGAACATGGAAAATATTGGAGTCCCGGGGATCTCGATACATGAATGTAGATAAAAATACGTGGACAAAGTATAAAGGTGCGAATTTTTTTTATACCTTTACAGATCGGGTTTGATTGATCTGTGTGACTGCAACGAGTCTGTTGAGACGACTCGGCGATCTTCTTCCGTATGATCCGTCTGCACAGTACGAAGAACGCAGGGTAGACAGCGATTCTTCTTCGTGTCTCTAGAACCGTTTGCACGATTTCTCAATTCCAAAAATAATAATGATATTATTTTCTATTTCTCCCTTTGAAAAATTCACAAAAGAAATTTTCCTCTCAAAACCAATCTCTCAAAACTACTATTCTCACACACGCTGGAAAAAGAAATGTGAAGAAAAATGTTTAGCATTCCATTTAGCATCCCAACAACACACACACACACACACACACACACACACACACACACATATATATATGTAAATATGTTGATGCCATAAACCAACTTCCCATTTCCAGCGCGATTCCCATCATCAAGATAGGAAACCAAAGCAACAAAATCCCACATTTTAAGGAATTTTAAGAGAGAGATTTTAGTTTAACCCAATCAGGAAATCTGATTTGGAAGAGAGAGAAAATGGTGAGGTGGCGGTCCAATTAAATAATTATTTAATTAATATAATTAATTAACTAATAATCATAATTAATTAATAATCATAATTAATTAATAATGACCACCGGATCACTAATTTAATTTCTGATCAAATCGGTCGTCAAACCATTGATCAAATTAAATTGCGGGATCATAAAAAATATCCTGAGCAAATATGAGAGTGCATAAAACTCGGGCTACGCGAGGGACCACGAGGAAAAATAAAGCACGAGCTAATCGTGTAAAATTCTAAATATCACTAACTCAGTGACTCCCGAGTTAGATTCAATTCTACACAAGTCAAGACTTACTCCACTAAAGGCCTTGACTAAACTCTCGACTTTATCTCGATTAAGCCTCGAGCTTCCAATTATTAAATACTTAAATAATCTATCCACATTTAAGATTACAGATACACGTTGATTAAATTAGATTACTGACAATCCTATTTAATCAACCTCTACACCTTGAGTATCCCTTAACTTATTGATATGCTGGATAATAAATCCACCTGCAGGGTTTGGCATCATCAAACTTATAAGCAGCACAATGGGGTATCACCAATCTAAGTCAGATGTAGTTTTCTTCAGTAAAATATTATTTGTCGAACAGAGAGTGCCGGTACCTAACTCACCGGTCTTATTGACCTCAACAGAAGGCGCACCCATTGGTGAATCAAAGTACCGCACACTAAATGTACACATCTAATAAATACGTCAGGATTAAGAATATAAGCAATACACAGTAATACGAGGTGTACATTAATTTATAACCGTTAGTATAAAATTAATTATCTCGATGATTCTACTCAATACACACTGTTGACCCAAATAAGAAACCTAGAGGGGGGGTGAATAGGTTTAATGGCAAACTTAACTCTTTTTAAACTCTTTTAATTCTTAGTTAATTACTAGATGCGGAAGCGATGTTTAAAACAATCTAAGGTGTTTGTGCACAAAAGTAATCAATCACATAAGCACAAAAGTAAAGAGATAAGGGAAAGAAACGCAAACCACAACACAAGGATTATAGTGGTTCGGCCAAATCCCGGCCTACGTCCACTCTCTCAAGCGCACTTGAGTTTCCACTATCGG
>JAUTBS010424263.1:0-16114 GCA_032361285.1 Aequorea victoria | reverse complement strand
GATGGAGTATCCCTTCGTGGTTATATGTTTTGAGATAGCATTTATGAGTATGGTTGGTTGTTTAGGGCAATGCAGAGCGCATCCCTCTTTGGTTTAAAGTTATATGCTATGTTTTAGCATAGTGAGCCGTACCACCCCTTCCGCGTGGGATAAATTACCTATACGGGAGTGGGGTGTTACAATTTTTCCGTATTTACTGTTTGTTAAAATAAATAAAACAAACTATATAAAAATAATAAACATTCATCCAAAACAAATAATAAGAAATATAAAGATAAAAATCACTGTTATGATCCAAAAGATGATGCGTTGAGCATAAAAGCCGAAATCCCAAAAATTTTGGAAAAACCCAAAGTCGCGTCGTTCAGCACACTGGCGTCCAGACGGAACCTCTCACCGTCCAGACGGTGAATACTCATCGAGGCCACTGGTGTAAAACGTTCGGACGTTATCCACTTGCGTCCGAACGCTCGTTCTCCGTCCAGACGGAAACCCTCTGGCGTTCGAAAGGAACTTGCTTCCAAAGCCTACTGGCCAAAAACGTCCAGACGTTTTTGACTAGCGTCCGGACGTAAACATGCAGTGGGCTGCATTGTCACCTGGTTCCACCTCCAAATATCCGTTCCGCTCCGTTCATCGATCAAACACGAAAATAGAAGAAGCATAAAGAATGAAAAATACATTTTTATAAACCTATGCCTCATCCATGGAGTTCACATTTTCTATCACCTGAATCACATTGTCTGGAGAAAAACTATGAAAGCATAAATTAAAAAAAAATTATTCATTCAAACACAAACGGATCATAACAGTGGCAAAACCCTGCAAAACAGAGATTAGCAACCACGTATTTGCAATCTACAATCAGTATCGGTTAGCTCTGATACCACTTGTTGCAGTCCCGATACAAAGATGTAGATAAAAAAACGTAGAAATGCATAAAAAGTGCAGAAAATAATTTTATACCTTTAGAAATCTAGTTAAATTGATTTCTGTAACTGCAACTAATCCGTTTTGACAATCTGATGATCTTCTCGCGTATGTCCCATCTACACAACATGAAGAATGCGGTGTGGATTGTGATCCTTCTTCGTGTCTTTAATCCGTTTGCTCAAAAGCGATCCCAAAAAAATTAGAAATATATTTTTGCACATTTTTCTCTCATAAAAAACTCACCAAAATTTTGAATACCAAAATTCTAGAATTTCCTAATCTCTCAAAAACTCGCCAGAATAATGTTGAACACAAAATTCTGAAAGGCACTGCCGAAGCGCTCTTGCTTTCATCTACCCACGTCTATATATATACCATATGTATACATATATACCCAGTAGCTTTGCCAATCAAAAACCCATTGATAGAAACAAATCCCACCAATATAGATGTGCTCAAACTACTGCCAGGCAATCAATCAATTGATTGCCTAAAACCATGCATATATCTATAGACGTGTGAGAGAAAGAGAGAAGGCCGCCAAGTCCCAGGATAAGGCGAGAGATATGAGGAGAATAAAATCAGCACAACTGATTTTGGGGATGAGGTGGCAGCTGGCCATTGGGATGGCGGTTGGGCATCTAATTAATTAAATTAATTAATAAGAATTAATTAATTAATTAATTAAATATCATTAATTAATAAATGACCACCGGACCAAAAAGGCCCCCGACCTCCAATTTAATTTCCAATCAAACTGGTCGTTAAACCATTGATCAAATTAAATCATGGGATCTTGAAAATCATCCTGAACAAACTAAAGAGTGCAAAACCTGGGCTACGCGAGGGACAACGAGAAAAAATAAATTACGGGCTAATCGTGTAAAAAACCGAACATCGCTAACTCAGTTCCCGAGCTCGATTTATTTTTACACGAGTCAATGCTTATATCACTAAAGGTCTTAACTGAACTCCCGACTTTATCTCGATTATGTCTCGAGCTTCTAATTACTAAATGCTTAATTAATCTCTCCATATTTAAGATTACAGATACCCATTAATTAAATTAGATTACTAAAAATTCTATTTAATCATCCTCTAAACCTTGAGTAACCCCTGCTTAACTTATTGACATGTCAGATTATAAATCCACCTGCAAGGTTTGACATCATCAAACTTATAAGAAGCCCAAGAGGGTATCATCAACCTGAGTCGGATATAGTTTCCGTCAGTTATAATATTATCCGTCGAACACAGAGTACCGGTACCTAACTCACCGGTCTTGTTGATCTCAACAGAAATCGCACCCATTGGTGAACTAAAACACTGTACACTAAATGCACACGTCTAATAAATACGTCGTGTTAGCCTAAAGGCTTTTCAATTAAAGTTTTTTTTAGTTTTGACTTAACAACATATTGATTTGATCTTTTAGGAGTTTGTTAGCCAAAATATATTGATAAATCATTATTGTTTGTGCGTCATGATATTAACATTATAACATATTGATTTGATCTTTGAAAGTTTGTTAGCAAAATCTTCTTGAATATCCTAATGACTTGTCTGTCTATGAGAAAGTCTTTTTCAGAATTAGTCAATCTTTTTATAGCACAAGACTCTAGCAAAAAGTCAAGAGAATACATTGAAGATGTAGAAGACTTTTGGCGAGAGCTGAGCCCAAGAAGAGAGATTGCACTTCAGTGAAATCAAAGGGAAAGAAGAAAAGAGTCGACACCTAGAAAGATTGAGTCGACACCTGAAGAAGCTTTGCCCAGATTCTGAAGCAGCAGAGGAAAGGGTGGACACCCAAGCTGAAAGGGTTGACACTTCATCTAGATGTTCCAGAAGAAAAGGTTGACACCAAATGAAGAAGAGTCGAAACATCATCTAGATGTTCCAGCAGAAAGGGTCGACACCAAGACTGTTCCCGTGGGTACTGGTTTAGAAGAATTCAAAAATGCAAAGAAAGGGTCGACACCAAGAAGAAAGGGTCGACACCTCTAGACCATCTATTCCAGATCTAGACCAAAATGGTCGACACCTCTGAAGGCATGGTCGACACCTTGGAGCTTTTCGTGGGCACTAATTTTTTGGAATCCAAAAATACAAAGGAAGGGTCGACACCTCAGTATTTTGAGTCGACACCCAGGACCATTTGTGTCGACACCTGCGCAGAATTTTCAAATCCCTGAAGCGTCCAACGGCTAGTTTTCTGAGCATAAAATGTTTCTAACGGTTAGGTTTTCTTCTCCAACGGCTCTATTCTTGATCCCAGGTTTAAATACCCACATTGAAGATCAGAATAATGATAGAAGTCACGCAAGAGAGAAGATAAAGGATCAATATAAAAGAAATACTCTGAGATCCAAAATCACTGTGCTAAAGAGTTCATACTCTATTTTTCATTCAATTTTCATTCTGAATATTCCTTCTTCTCTTCTCCACTATATTTTGATTGTAAATTTTTTTGAGAGAGAGTGACATTTGTAAGTGAGATATTATTGATTATAAAATAATCTCACAAAGGAGATCATCATACTCCAAACATCCTAGAAGCCAGGTTACGATTCACCTACTCAAGGAATCCGGTTGAGGCTACTCTTCGCCCTTGTTTGAAGAAGGTGGTTGCTCTTCACCCGATTGGAAGAAGGTGGTTACGATTCACCCCAAAGGAATCCGTATATTGAGGTTTCGATTCACCCGCAAGAATCCGATATTAAATTTCCAAGTGACTTGGAGAGTGAACGTAGGTCGAGTTGACTGAACCACTATAAAACTTGTGTTTGCATTCTTCTTTCCTTAACTCTTTAATTTTAGTTCTTTATATGTTTATTCCGCTACATAATTAGATTAATTTTAAAAGAATTAAAAAGAGTTTAAAAGTTTATCTTCAACCCATTCACCCCCTCTCCCCCTTTGGGTTGATCTTAAGCTAAGATAACTAGGACCACTAAGTGAATCCTAGGTCTACACATAGTATCCATGATAATGTACTAATGATAAATGTGGAAGCAATAAACAATAAATGTCCTAGAGGTCACAAAACATGGATCTCCCGCAGTAGTCCATCACCTCAAACTCATCTCACAAGCTACCTGAAAATATTGTGGGACTACGTCAGTATAAACTCGTGAATGGAATCATGCATAGTACAATACAGTTCAAAAAGTGAGAAATTCAAATAGTTTGTATTGATAATCATAACATGACATGGTATATACAGTAATATCAAAAAGGGTAAACAAAACCTATCAATTTATTTCATTGCAACTCATATCCTTTTCATTTCATTCCATTTTTTTTCCTTTTTGAAAATATAGATCTTTTCCTTTTTAAATCGTGAAACTGGACATAAAGGGTGTCTTTAATCATATCTGAATCATAATAATAATAATATGATAAAGGCGACATGCACATCATACAAGAGTGGGAATAATCAATCAGTGCAACATACATAAACTGTGCATATATAAGTATCAATGCCACATTATAACAAAAATAGAGTCACCCAGGTTGGCGCCTGGGTTTGTTCCCTATAGGATTTCAGTTAAGGTCACCAGACTCACCCGGACTATCCCTTAACCGTTGAGTTAACTATGGTCAACACGAGATTTAAACCGGTTATGTTCCCTAGTTGGCTAAAGTCATCTCCGTAGAGAGCTATCCCTTGGACTTTATTCATAT
This sequence comes from Aequorea victoria, assembly GCA_032361285.1. Lineage (NCBI taxonomy): Eukaryota > Metazoa > Cnidaria > Hydrozoa > Leptothecata > Aequoreidae > Aequorea > Aequorea victoria. Next base: position 11,497 of record JAUTBS010424263.1, on the reverse strand, counting down.
CCCAATAATCTTATCTCATGATCGCACCATATGTATAAATAAGAATCAATTCAATTTCATTATCTTTTAAGCCATTTATGCCATGGTTTGCAATAGAGTACATCATACATTTTATTTGAAAGCATTTAAAATATGTACGTTTGTCCTTAAAACATTTATGTGAAGAGTTTATATATGAAAGCATAAGTAAAAATACTTATATCAAAGGGTTTGCATATAAAAGTTTAATTAAGAACATTTAAACAAGTATAATAAATTTTGGAGAATAAGGGGATTCATTTTGAAAGATATATAGCAAGACATTCGCTCACCTCAAGTCCAAGCTAATCTCTAAGTAATGATAATGCAATTAAACCTCAACCTGATATAATACAAATATTTAAAACATTAAACAATGCTAAAGAATCTACTTAGAACTACCAAACGGTCCCTTAACCCATTTAATAATTCTCATATGTGTTTCTGGTGTTAAATTAATCTTCAATTAATTTAATTTATCCTTAAACTGATGCCCAAACAGGGTATAAGCATTTAGAATTAATTTAGAAGTTTTATTCAATTTGTTCCGACCATGAGTCGACCCAAAAGGCCTCTGTGTCGACTCAAACAGGTAAAAAGGCAAGGGTGAGTCGACACATAGGGGCTGTGAGTCGACCAAAACCCCTCAGATTGGTCATGAGTCGACACACTGGGGTTGTCGGTCAACCCAATGGGGTTTGTCAAGGTACCAAAAAGGCTGTGAGTCGACCCAAGGGGTCTCGACTATCAAGGGTCGATGCCAAGGGGGCTGGTGTCGACCCTTAGGCACAAAAGTGCTCTGTGAGTCGACACACGGAGGCTGTGGATTGACTCATAGGGCGAAATAGAGGCACTGGGTCGACCCAAACATGGTGTGAGTCGACCTAAGGGGTCCAGTGGTCTCGACATGGTCTCGTGAGTTGACCCAAGGGGGCTTGTGTCGACTCAAGGCAGAGCAAACTCCATGAGTCGACTCATGGAGGCCATGAGTTGACACCAAATCGTGGGGGTCTTCCCCAACTTCACTTGGGTCGACTCAGCCGAGGCATGAGTCGACCGAACTGCCCACAGTAGCCAAGGAAGGTTGCCGAAGCTTGTTTTTTTCTTAATTTTTGGATTATTTTCTCCATTTTAATTATTATTGATGATATTTTAACTTGTTTTAGGATAATCTAGACATATCATATTAGTAAATTTTTCTGTGATTAGTTTTCGGTTGTTTCAACATATATATATATATATATATATATAACTATTATGTAAAATAAATATATATATTATGATTTCATATGTTTCAATATATTGTTTCTAATGATATAATCTAATGTAATCTTATATCTCCGCGTGCTTGGTGATCTAAATCTAACTATAACTAATTTTGTAATGATATAATATGTGCATATATCTATGTTTTACAAAGAAAACCGAAATAGGGAACTAACCAGGAATCACCGAATGGTGATGAAGATCAAAACGAGGATGATGATGGTGATGACCTCGATGGTCGCGTAAGGCAACGGCGGTGTTGAGATGATTCCGGTGGTGGCAGTAGGTGTGTGTGAAGTGGAGGGATAGGAAGATCGGTGAGAAAGAGAGAGCAAACACAGAGAATGAGAGAGCTTGAGAACGTGGTGATTTCTGGGGGAGGGAATCCCATTTAATCTGAACTGGATGCATGAAATTATGGATCCATTCCCTGGTTTCCCTCCTTACTCCTTATCTTTCGTAACCGACGTCAACATTTTTAAAAAGGGACAACAGACTTCCCCAAAAAATGGGATACATGTTGACTGATTCCCCTTTTTAAAATTCTGCTGCCTTATCACATAAGATTGTTTCTAATTTATTTTCTTTCTTTCCTTTTTGATTTATTTTTCATTTAATTAATTCAATAAATTAGTATTAGTTAATTCGAATTAAAGTTTAAATTAGTTTTGAGTTAATTTGATATTTCGAAAGTTATATTAGTAGTTATATTTGTATTTAATTTCTTTATTTATTAATCATATCAATTATGTTATTTCATTAATAGTTAATTTTAAAATTTTATCGGATTTTACATTGATGGTTTCTTAGTTCTCTGTTCCACAGTTAGAGGTATGCTCAGGATTGGATGGAAGAGATGGCTTGGTAGGCTTTTGCCTGGTGGTGGTCTTATCCTTTTTTGTTCCAGGTTTCTCTAGGGCTGGTCCTGTCCTATCTCTCTTTCACCCTTTGTTGGGGCTCGGGAAGGGGTTCCATCCACCCCTGTCCCGTGGGTGTGCAATTTTCTGAGTTTACTCTTATAGGTGGGTTTCAGTGGCTTTGTATCATCTTGGGTTCCGTTGTTGATGGTTGGTTGGGTGTTGCTTGCTGTAGGTGTCTTTGTTGGGTTGTTTGCCATTGTTGTGTTTGGGTTAGGATTCGATGGCTGAGTGGGTTTGGTAGGCTAGAGCCTGGAGGTGGCCTAAGCTCTCAATGTTCTAGAGTCCTTTTTCTGGGGTAGTTTCTACCTTTTTTGATCCTCTTCCTTTTGGGCTTGGTAAGGGGTTCCATCCATCCTTGTCTGTTGGGTGTGTGATTCTGCTATGGTTGGTCTTTTGTGGGTGGCTTCCTGGCTCCCTTTACTCGATTCCTTTGGCGAAGATTGCTTATGCATTTCCTTCTGAAGTTATCTTTGATGGTTTCATTCCAAAGTTGTGTCTGTGTCTGGATCCAATTGCTTTGAGGGTTTGGTAGGCTTTGGCCTGGTGGTGGTCTAAACTCTCGATGTTCTGGAGTCCTTCTCTAGGGCAGATTTTTCCTTTTTCTCTCCATCTCTCTTCTGGGCTTGATCTAGGGTTCCATCCATCTTTGACTATTGGGCATGCTATTATGTTGAGGTATGTCTTCTATGGGTGGGTCGCCGGCTTTTCTAGTGCTTTGGCATGTCTAAGGTCTTCTGATCTTGGCTCTTGTTAGGCTGTGTTGTTAGGACTGTCGGCGAAGGTTGCTCGAGATGCACTTTGTGTGTATATGCTGGCCTAGTTTTTTTCGTTCTGGTTATCTAGGGTTGTCCTTTCCATACAGTTTAGCAGGGTGCTGATACGGGTTCCAGCCTCATCTAGCCTTGGGCTCTTTGAGGATTTTCTTCATCTCAGTATCCCTTGTCGAAGGTTGCTTGAGTCTTTCCTGTTGTTGGCATTTTTGGTGGTCTACATGCCAAGGTTGTGGTTGTGTTAGGATCTGATGGCAGCAAGGGTTTAGGAGGCTTTGGCTTTGTAGTGGTCTAAGCCATCACTATTCTGGAGTCCTTCTCTCTAGAAATGTTCTTACTCTTATCACTCATTTTCTCTTCAGGGCTCGGTCAGGGGTTCCATCCACTCTTGATCATTGGCGTGCAATCTACTGAGTCCTACTTTCTGTGGGGGTCCTTGGTTGCCTTGGTTTCATCCTATCTGCTATGTCTCCCTCTGAGCCTCCTTTTGATGACTGAGCTTGACTGTGGGCCGTCCCTTGGGCTTTTGGTGCCTAATATTTTCCTCCATCAAGGCCGCTCATAACTTTAGTCAAGTGGCTTTGATAGTCACAGTTATGAGGGAGTGTGTTGCTTACCGAAGGTACCGAGCTTCCTGTGGATGGCCTACGATTTGTGCTCTGGTCTTTTGTATGGTTCTCTCTGTGTTTACATGTGTGGTTAGGCTATTTTGGTGCGAGGTTTTCTTTCTTATGTCCTCGGCTCGTTCTTTGTTTATTTTTCATGTGTTGTTCCTTATGTTGATCTTTGGAGAGTTGTTGTGTAAGGAAAGTTAGTTTTCCTGTTGTTTTGGTTTGCATGTATGTCCTTGTTGGGTTCACTTGCGTGCGAGGATTGGTTAGAATATAAGAAATTAACAATCCCCTAATTGGAATGGTTTGTAAGTACCTGGGGTATACCTCTTGTATTCATGTAAGTCTTTTTCTTTATACACAATTTTAATTACCCAAAAAAAACTTTATCATTCAAACCTCTAATATTTTGTGATATAATACTAGACATAATATTGATAGATAAAAGAAAGAAAATTAAGTACTAGAAGAGGGAATCAGGAATACCTGGGCTTCCTCCGCTTAGAACTGTTGGAGCGACTGCTAGCTCCCTTACCTTTCCCTTTGGGCATGGCCTTCGGAATGATGGGGTCCCTTGCTGAGCCATCTCATTCAAATGATTGAGCAGCCTCTTTCATACTCAAGCTATGACTTCGGTAAAGGGAGATCTAACCACAGAGGCAAGATTCGATGGAGGTTGTGGACTAACCTACTCTTCATGTTCACTGCTAACATTTTTCTCCTCACTAATAGGAACCCCACCTAGAATAGTGGCACCAATAGGCTCAAGTTTCGAGGTCTGATCCTTTAACTCTGAAGCAGGGAATTCAGCAGAGTCCTTCATCACTGGTACATGTGTAGCACCTAAAACAGGCGTAACATCTATCTCATCCTTGCTCAAATGAGGAGGTTGCACCTCAACCTCATAATGCACCTCCCTATCTGCCACTTTTACCTTATTAGCCTTCCTATTGATACCCAGAACCCAATCATCTTTTTGAACCTCTTTGCTGCTTACTAATGGTTTAGCTGCATGGGCACATTATTCTATGGCATGCCCAAAGACACAACACATCTTTCAAGAAGGGGGAAGCCATTGATAGTCCAGTCTAATCTCTGTCACCTCACAATCACAATACACAGAGATAGAGAGGGGGAGATCAGCCTTTGCCTCAATCTAGATGTAATAGCACACCTATAGCACTAGCCACCCTATTCAAACATGCTGAATTCCAAAATTCCAGTGGAAGATTATGTAGCTTAACCCAAATAGGTATAGATGACACAGAGTCCTTGGACAACCTGAGCATCCTCTTTCATTCCCTTAAGATGAGAAGCCTACCAGAGAAATGCCAAGGACCCTTTTCCATAATAGCATTCATTACCTAGTCACTATCAAACTTCAAAAAAAGTAAAAACCCTTATCATTTGCAATTACATACAACAAAAGTTCATTATCCGACAATTTATGAGCAATAGCTCGAAGAAAAGGGAGAGGCATATTCCCATCAAGGAAATAGTCCACAAGATAGGTTTTCCACTCCTCCACCTCCATCAATTCCTTATCAATCTCCACCAAAGGTGATAATTCCTTATCCCTTGGAGCGATATGGTCCAATTTTATTGAAGATTGGCTTTTGTCCATGGGCAATGAGGCCCATGACTTCCTCTTTGGTCTTTCTCCTAGCACATCTCGAGCACTCTTACTTTCCACCCTCTTAACTTTGCCTACATCACCATCACTATTTTTCTCCTAGGAAAAACCCCTTCCCTTGGTAAATTTCCTAGCCACAATTCTACCTCTACCCATTTGACTACCTCGACCTCTCCCATAGATAGAGGATTTAGGTCTAGGAACATCAGGAATTAACATACATGTATCATCTCTATGAAACCCAAGAGGAACCCTAGGTTTGAAGTAATCAACATCAACCACAACCGGGGCCATCCGAGTCTCCTCTATAGCTTTACCCTTCAACCGGTAGAGCTCATCTTCTAATCTTTTAGCTTTTTCTTCAGCAATGTCTTTGTGGTAGCGAGCTGCTTCAAGGAGGGGAGAGTCCTGCTCAATCTCCTGACAACTTTCGAAATCTTCATAAAATTGTTCCTCAACCTCCTTATCTCCCATAACCAAATCATCTTGAGGAACAGAGCCCTCCCTTACCTTGGATTTGGTTACCAAAGGGTCTGACAACTCAGGTAGCACTCCTTTCAGTTGATTGATTATGGCCCTAGCTACTTCACAAAGATTACCAAAATCCTTGTTAGGGCTAGGGCTAGCCCCAACTCTCTACGCTTCTCTTCTAAAACTTTTTTTCCAAATGAGACTGTGCTAGTTTAACCCTTTCCATAGCAGTTTCACTGACAAACACCTCACTGACCTTACTCCTTGGTGAATCAGAGGGAGCCGTTACCAAAGAAGATGAAACCATGCCCTCAGAACCAGCATCCTTGGAAACTTCTATTGAAACCTTAGAATCGCTAACCATTTTAGCCCTAGATTTCTTCAACATTTCAACAGAATCCGTCGTGAGATCTAAATCAGACCCTAGGTCATGCTCCTTCAACTCACCTGAATCTACTACAAGGGTATCCACCCTTTTCTTCGACATCCCTCGAACTAGGTTTCAGAGATAAAGATCAGCAGCTGTCGCACCAGAGATCACCCTCAAAACCGCACATAAATCGCACACATAGCACACAGAGCTCATCTATTCTCTTGTAATAGAGTAGGCCATCAGGATCTAAAGAGAAAAAAATGATCATATCAAGGATTCAAAAGTGGTCAACACGAAACAATTAATAAGGTTACCCGACTCAAGAAAAGAGAGAGGAGTCTCAAAGATTTAAGCAAATAAAATACTATTCTTTGTGTAATACCAAAATGAATCAAGAAGGATTAATCACAATAAGGGTCATCATCTGAACAATTGGAACTCAACTATATGAACATTTTACATGATTTACTGCTTACAGGACCATGATTTAAGACTTTGAGTGAACAAGGTTATGTAAGAGTAATATTCAATATATCGAGAAAATTTGATTACAAATCGATATTTATGATTTCACAATGACTTCATAACTCACGAAAAAAACATACCATGAAGAACTTCAAGTGTATTCTTCTAAAATTGGGCATTCAATATGTAAGCATGAAACGTGTGGTACTTACCTAGCACATACGTATGAATTTTACATAGAACATTGAACTACGAGGATAAAGTTCATAGACTCCAAGGGAAAAATTTATATGACAGGATTCGTGAAGTCTTGGTAGTGATCCCTAAGGCTATAGTCGTAAATCTCCTTAACCTAAAATTCTGTCTACCCCCCTTAAATAGGGAAATACTTTTCTTGTAACGAACACGTGGACGAATGATTTATGATGTTGACAACTTATTTCTCAAGAAAAATAGGTAACCTAATCTTTGTATGCAACGAAAGAAAATTCACAAGTACGATTTACTATCTATAAAAGACGAGTTCTAACCCTTCTTCGTCGAAATGACCATTCCCTCCTCCATAACTATCACTGATGCACCTATCGACAAGTGTTAATTAAGTCAATTTAGATTGGTGAGTACTACCTGGGTATAACAAAAATGAAATGTTTCCCTCCTAAGTCAATGCTAACATAGCTAGAGAGACGTGCAGTCTCACCTAAGGTCAAACCAAAGAACTTATCGAGTCCGTCACCGAACTAAAGTTCAAGTTGCTTGAGTTTTTTTATAGTAATGGTTTGACTATCTAAATGCCCTAAATCTCCCACAATGTTTGGGTTGCATATTTTCTCCGTCGTTCCCATGGGTTGAGGTTTATTAGCATCAAAATCTTATTATGTGCGTCTTCGTCCTTGTCACCTCTTTCAGTCTCATCGTCTGTGTTGTCATCCAGATCCTCGGGAAAGACCCAACCTCAAGGAATAACATCAATAGGCTCGTCCTCTAAGGGCTCCTCTCCCTCATCATTCAAGTCTGAGACACCCTTAATAAACTCATCCATCTCAGAATCGAAATACGTCTTACAATCTAAATATAAATAGATAGACTTAGTTCATTTAAGTTCATACTTATACTTAGATCATGATATGTAGTAACTTAAACCAAAAGAACAACAATTTCTCAACGAAACATGAGGTTTTCCACTTTCCCAAGACCTCTAACGTTCACTAAATCTAGGCTCTGATACGAAGTTGTGACGCCCCAAAAATCAGTACGTCAAAGTGACATAATTATATTACATAGCGTTAGACTAATGCCAAACATCATTTATATTATCATAAATAACTTAGCATCCATATAATTACAACCCAAAAATTTCAAAGTTTGTTTAGATGTTTAATATTACATTCAAACAAAAATTAAAACTGCTGAATCAAAAAGTTTCAAGCGCCTCCATTGCACTTTTTAGGTAAGCCAGGGTTCTACGTATTTCTCGACGTAGTCTTCCTCAATCGAATCTTCTTCGTTACCTAGCATAAAATGTCGTATGGAGCAACTCTCAGAATAAGACCCAAGAACCCTACCTTTCTAACACTTACAACACATAAAGTAACATAACGAATAACACCAATTCATATCAAAACTTAATTCAATGAATGAGTCATGAGTATGCATTAAGCCAACATCCCAACAATAGAAAATAAACTAAGATTTGCTTTTTTCTAAGGAAACAATTCCTCCCAAACTTTCAAAAGTTAACACCAAAACCATAATGATCAGATCCCCTTTGGGTACATTATGACTCATAGCGAGTTAGACACTCAGCGGGTTCATACAACACCCAAGAGCGATATCGATCTTTAGACCCTCCTCGGGTAAATTATGACTCATAGTCGAGTGAGATGCTCTACCAGTTCATACAAGGACCAAGGGTGCGGGGTCATCCAAGTCATAGTTAGAGCATCCACTCAATCATCAGACAAATGCCTCCGAACAACCCACCTAAAGTGTCCTGATGCCCTCACCAGTGTCAAATCTAAAGCCATACATGGTGCACCACGAACCAACAATATTCCAAGATTCAATCACATGGGAACTTTCCCAACCACAATGGGTCCTAGATCAAGCTTTCATGGGAGCATACCTAAGAATTAAGATTCACAACCAGAATCACAAACCATGCATGACTCAAAGGAATCCCCCATCCCATAACTTCAATCATGCATTTACATTCTCAAGCCTCGTGACTAAGATGCATACTCCATCAATTCATGTCATGTAAGAACATGTATATGCATAAGTGAAGCATAAATGAAGTAAAGAAAGCATAGGGGTTAAATTCACATCAATTTTTAGAGATTTCATAATCTTTAAGTGGGTTGTTCAGAGCTATATACGTTCATCAAGATTTCTAAAAACATGCAGGGAGCTATATTAGGATGTTATTTAAGTTTTTCACGAGGAAAATAAGACATAAGAATCATCCAAGATAGGGATAAAAATTCGTTGAACACGGGTTATCAAAAAAACAAACCTGTTTGGGAAAACTTCAATTTCTCGAAATCTGTTCAACCAAACTGAGAGTTACAAATTTTAGGTGAAACACAACTTCTAGACCTTTATTTCCACATATGCCTCATCTCAAGGGGATTTTTCTGGAATTTACTAAAATTCAGAAAAAGTAATTGTTTTACTGCCATACAAATGAAGATTGTTCAAAAATAGTATAGGGGTTTTAAAATTCATCTTTAGGAGTAATTAAAAATCATACATGCTAATGACATGTTAAAATAGCTCCACAAAGAACATGTTTAAATTTTACTAAAGTTTTCTATTCAAGAAATTCTTCAAAGAGTCATAGTAGCCACTAATTTACACCGAACAACGTGTCTTTTACTTTCATCATCTTTCTTTTTACACATGCAATCATTAAATCAACTCAACATATAACCACATATGAACATATTACATTGAAGAATCCATCTCATGTATCATCAAGTCCTACAATCAAATCACAAGAAAAAACTACATAGAACAAGAATTTATTTCTTCTTTCCCTAGATTCATGAATTCCATCATTTCTTAACCTAACTTCTTTTATATTTGAGAGGGATGAGATTAAGAATGTGTTATTAGGGAAAAAGTGTAGGGTTATAGATGTCTCTTACTTGAATAGTTCTTTGATCAAAGAAGATTAGGACTTAGTTTTGACCCACCTTTCATTTCTTCTTCTTTTTCTTTTTCTTTTCTTTTCTGTTTCTTCTTTCTCCTTATTTTTCCTTCTCTTTTCTCTTCCCTCATGTTCTTAGCCAAAATCTTTGGGAGAGGGTAGGGAGTTTGCAGAAATTTCTTATTGTGTGGGAGAAGGTGGGTTTGGTTCCAAGTAAGTTAGTTCCTAGTTAGGGTTTGGTTCTTTTAGTTTGGTTAATTCCCAACTAAAACTTGGAAACCAAGATAAATAAAATCTTGTTTGGAAATTTAATTTGGAGTCAAAAATAAACCTAATGTCATGTCAAGTAAATTTCATTAATAACCTTTGAATTCCCTTAATTTTCAATCATTCTATTTTTTTTTTTAAAATTGTCACATCACCCCTCCCTCCAAGGGGGGCCAGACTATAACACCATGTAATTTCGAAGAATCCAAATTATATTCTATTATGAATTAAGAAGAAGTCTTGCAAGTAATCTTTCTTAAGAATCAGGTTGAGGCACAAGACATGTAAACTAAGTATATGATTTATTTGAAAGCCTAAGTGGATAATTCAAAAATACTTAAGAAGAGAATTCAAGTAGGTCTTAAATAAATTTATAAGATTTGGCTCAAGATATGAACAAAGGCCTAAGAACTAATGAATGGAAGATGAGTAAAACGACGCAAGGCGAAGAAGAGAGTTTTGGCGCAACCTTTAACATAGGCCAAAAATATTAAAATTAAAATGGGTCAAGTGATGGAACACTTATGGAAGTTTAGATAAGGCCCAAAATATTATGAAAATATAGAATATGGGCCAAACAAATTCGATTGAGCCCAATTAAAGTAAGTCTCAAAAATAAAAAGAGTAAAACAAGCCTAATTAGGCCTAATCTTGATTAATACCCAAAAGATGATTTGTTTGGAATTATGGGTCAAGATAATTTGTAAGCCTAAAATATAAATATAAATAGACCCAATTAATTAATTGATTCCCAATGGAAATTAATTCTTAATCCCAAAATAAGAAAAATCCAAAAACTTGAATTTTAGCCCAAAAGTTTAAAATTTTCGCAAAACCCATTTTATTTCTCATGAATTATTAAACAATTGATAAAATAATTAATTAGGGGCTTCTAGTATCCCCCTTAGCCGGCTCCCCCATGAGAGGGAGAGTGATGTGACTAATTTGTTGATTTAAGAAAAAGAAAAAGAAAAGATGGGAAAGCATGGTGATTGCTTCAAGAAATGATTTTTCTTCATTATCAAAGTCTCCCAAGTCATCATTGAACTGTGAGATTGCACATTGAAGAGGACATGGTGAGAGAAATATGATGGCACTTAAATAAAATAAAAAGAAAAAGAAAATCAAAAGTCTTGTCAGGTACCCCTAAATTTAGAGAACTTATTCCCCATTAAACCAAACAAGGCGTTAAGGCTTAGGGAAAATAGATTTTTTTTGGGTAATTAAGAAAGTGTATAAAGAATTAAACCAACCCCCCCCCCCCATTCCCGCATTACGCAGGGGGGACAACATTTCTTCGAGTAACACCTAAACTAAAACCAATCCCCCACGCATACCGCTGGAGGGAAAACAATACTTACAATAATAAACCAATCCTTGCACATGGGTGAGAACCCCACAAGGATAACCACACAGCTTAAGACAACACAAAAACTAAAACCATACACAACCCGTATAGATAGGGAACATCCAAAGCCTATACCACAAACAACATCAGGAGCAACACCTGAATACAAAAAAAAAAGAGTTGTGGAAAGAAGAACACCGCCAC
>JAUTBS010424262.1:0-24119 GCA_032361285.1 Aequorea victoria | reverse complement strand
CTCAAATTGTTGATGTTTCTGTATCTTTGACAGGCCTTGACTTGTGTCGACTCATGTGAGGCTTGTGTTGACCCAGGCTGTCTTGTGTCGACTGAAATGTTGTATTGTGTCGACTCTGCCTATCTTGTGTCGACTTAGATCTTCTTTGTGTCGACTTATGTTCGTCTGACTGCCAAAATACCAAATCGATGTCTCTTCTGTGTTCACTCAAAAGTCAGTTGTGTCGACCCAAAAAGACATAAAAGCTTTTTAACTGATTTTCATTGATTCTGAGCTTTAGGTCCTGTTTGGTATGATTCCTGAAACATCTTAAACAACTTATTAACACATATGATCAACCCCTATCATGGGTGTTAACATTTCATAGATATTTAAATCTATTTGAACCATTCTGATTTATCTATACAAATATATATTCTCACTAAAAGCATTTAGATTTTAAGGCTTTATTTGTTATTATTAAAATTAATTTAATTCATTATAAAGCCTTAGGGCTAACAAGGCACTTACATTTCAGTGCCGAGACGCCCCGTACCTCCTCCGGTATGAGCTTTCATACTCCCACACTCTCGCCAAGAGGTCGCGCCAGGTCTTTCCATCTCCTTCCAAGATGCTGAGGGTCCCGAGGTCAGTCGATCTGAGGTCAGCAGTGCTCGGCTGCACTGCACTTCTTGCATTCGGCTCAACCAGTTGAGCTTCTCTACAGCAGCAGAGCTCGACATCCACGGTTGCCCCTTTTTCTCAATAAACACTGCCTTCTCAAGTTGCAAAGGTTCGGTTCACGAAAGTCGAGGTTCCACTAACCAAGAGGAAGCGCCTCAGGAAGACGCATTCCACATCCGAAGAAATGACCGACCTCACCGTCGCTCGGCCCACCAAAGACCCTGTCATCGTGTAGGATGATGTGGCTACTCCTTCCTGGGAGCTGAGGTTGGTCTATGAAGGCCAACCCATCACGACAGACATGAGGTCGGCTGGCCTGCCCTCTATGTCCTATGCCCTTTCGAAGGCTTTTCTCTTTCCTAAAGACACGGAGGACCAGGCCAGCAGGTCTGATGGCCTGCTCGTAGCCTCGACCATCCACGTCGGAGTCCAGGTAAATTTGTCTTATTCCTCTTTTCTTTTCCTTTGTAGCTCGATTTCGTCCATTATGTCGTGTACTTATCGTTTGTACTTTGTTCGCGCAGAGCCTGCATGACCTCCACCTCGTGCTTGATCATCTCAACAATCTGAAGACGGCCAATAGTCACCTCTTCCATCAGCTAGCCATGGTGGAAAGGGCGAGGGTCGAGGTAGTGGTGGCCCTCGAGAAGAGGACAGCCGAGGATAAACTCCCTTCTACAACGAGGGAGCTTGAAGTCGTGCGCGCCAAGGAGGCCAAGTTGGTCGAAGCCCTTCTCAAGGCCGAGACAAACTTAGAGGCACTGAGGCCGGCCCAGGCTGAGCTCGAGATGCTAAGCAGGTTTAGGCAGACATGTAGGCCACTCGGGTGGCACGGGAGGACGACGCTTGGCAGCTTAACTACGATGCCGACGTGGAGATGGTGATTGGCCAGGTCAACTCTGTCAAGGCCAAGCTCACCCAGATCGGTTGGAAGGTCGCACTAACGCGACTGAACGTGGAGGAGAACTCCTCACTCTAGACTAAGCTCCTGATAGTGCTCAGAGAGTCAGTCGACTGCCCTGCCAAAGTTCCTATTGTGCCCCCGACGGACTCTGTCTCTACCAAAGTCGAAGCTCCCCTAGTCGAGCCTCAGCCGGTCTTAGCTCCTTTGCTAACCTTGGACCCACCTGTCGAGGATCCCTCGGCCTGAGCTTTCATTTTTTTTTTGTTTCTTTTATTTTTGTAATTTCGAAGCTCGACTATTTCCTTTGTACAACCGTCTCCACTGTTTTAGCCTTCGGGCATAATCTTCAACGAATAAAAGTGCTTGTTCCTTTATTTCGTATTGTGTTCAGTTCCTACTTTTATACATTTGAGTAATTTTTACAAGTGATGATTTCTTTAATGTCGAGAACCTAGTAACTCGGTTTAACTTGCACCATCCAACTCAAATAATTCTAACAAGTGTTGATAACATCTTTAAGGCCGAGAACCCAGTACCTCGGTCAGATAATCTGAATATAAGAAGCAAACCTACGAAGTATTGGTAACCATACTCTGGGCTAGGACAACTCGATCAGATGCTAACAGCCAAAGTTTCATTAATCTGTCACGCTACCGAGCACTATGAAACCTTGTAATTTCCTCTTCTTTTGTGCCGAGAACTCAGCATCTCGGCTCAACTTATATAAATCAACTCAATGAATTTCAACATGCGCTTGGGAACTAATTCAGGGCCGATATCGTAACATCTCAATCCGTTGAGTAGTCCATAGATTCATCGTGTGTTTGGCATGCTCTGAGAACTTGTGAGCTTGGCTCACTTGCATTTAATTTATAAAAGAAGTTTTTTCCTCATGCCGAGGGTGCTTGATCTCGGTTGATGTCCTTTGGATGGAGCAAATTTATCATCAAAGTGTTGAGGATTTTTTTTATGGCCATGGTCTAGGCATCTTGGCCTATCTTGTGAATCAACGCTTTGTTCGATCATGGCCAACAGAGCTCCATTTTTACCATAGGTCGAGCTGTTCGAGCTAGCCGCTAGGTTAGTCAAACTCGGGAGTTATTCGAACTCCTACTAGGCTGAGCTGTTCAAGCTGGCTGCTGGGTTATTCCAACCCAGGAGTTGTTCAAACTCCTGCTAGGCCGAGCTATTCGAGCTGGCTACTGGGTTATTCGAACTCGGGAGTCGTTCGAACTCCTGCTTGGCCAAGCTGTTCGAGCTGAATGTTGGGTTATTCAAACCCGGGAGTTGTTCGAATTCCTGCTTAAACAAACTATTCAGACAACACATTATGGGCGAAAGCACTTTTATTGATAGCTTCTCATTTGTTACACGGTTCGGTCGAAAGATTACATTGTTAATGGAAGAAAAACTGCAGATTGGCTCTGTTCCATGACCAAGAAGTCTCTTTTTCACTAGCGTCCTCGAGTCTATACGCTCTTGCTCCTGCGATGGACCAAATTTTGTAGGACTATTCCCAATTTTCAACGAGCTTGACTTTTGAGGGTACCTTGGTGTTGCCCATAATCTTCTGAAGTACCAAGTACCCTAGAGAGAAGTCTCGGGGCCAGACATTCTTGTTGTGCTCTCTTGCCATCTCTTGTTGGTAGGCCTGGATTCTGACGAGGGCGGTCTGCCTTCGCTCCTCATTTAGGTCTCATACTAGAGTTTCGTCGTTACCTTCTGGGGTGAAGAGGTCGGTCCTCATTTTCGGGAGGTCAATCTCTAGGGGGATCACTAACTCGGTTCCATATGTCATAGAATACAGAGTCTCCCCTATTGACCGCCGTGGTATTGTTCGGTAAGCCCAAAGAACGTTGGGTATTTCATCCACCCATCTTCATTTTTTTTTCAAGCCGTTTCTTTATGCCATCGAGGATGGTCTTATTTGACTCTTCTTCTTGCCCATTGCACTAGGGGGTAGGCCAGTGTTGAGTTGTAGAAGGTTACCCCTAATTCGGTCAAAATGGTCCAAAATATTCTTCCATCCAACTGGGTGCCATTATCGGAGATCAGAGCCCTTGGGATTCTGAACCTTGTGATGATATTTTTCCGCACAAACTTCTTCACGTCGGCTTTCCTAATGTTAGCGAGGGGTTTAGCTTCCACCCACTTAGTGAAGTAGTCCATGGCCGTGATAAGGAACTTCTTGTTATTCACTGCTTTTAGGAAAGGTCCCACAATGTTGAGGCCTTATTGGGTGAAGGGCCATTGGTTGAGGAGAAGCGTGAGCTCCCCAGCTGGTTGGTGAATCATGGAGGCGCACTTCTAGCACTTTTTACATTTTAAGACATATTATTGGGCATCTTTCTGCATATACGGCCACCAATAGCCTTGTGTTATCGCTCTATGTGCCAACGACCTGCCCCCTGTGTGGCTCCTACATATGCCTTCATGAATCTCAAACAAGAGGTCTTCTACCATGCTCGGGTTCACGCGAAGAAGGTAAGGGCCGGTGAACGATCTTTTATATAACTTCTCATTAGGAGAAAACCAGGATCGAGCCACCTTCAACTGAACTTTGTATGCCTCCCTTTTTTCGGTCGAGAGGTGCTCTGTCTTAAGAAAGGCTATGATAGGATCCATCCAGCTTGGCGCTAGGCTTGTAAGGAGAACCTCTTTTGGGGAGGGCTCTGCCTCAATGTTAGATTTTGTTAAAATTTCCACTGTGATATGTCTCTTGCAGTTAAAGATGCTTGTCGTGGCTAGGGATGCGAGGGCATCGGCGTGGTTCTTCAATTCTCGTCCAACTTGCTCAATCTTGAAGGCTTTGAACCCTCTAATCTCATCTCTTGCCTTCTCTAGGTACCTAGCTATTCTGTTATCTCGGGCTTCGTACATTCCCACTAGTTGGTTAACTACCAACTGAGAGTCATTGTATGTTTTGAGTTCAATGATATGGAGCTTCTTTGCCGCTCGAAGGCCGGCCAAGAGGGCTTCATATTTAGTCTCGTTGTTTGAAGCATGGAAGTTAAGTTTCTATGATTGCTCGATTGCCACCCCTTCTGGCAAAGTTAGGATGATGTCGGATCCCGTGCCTCGGTTGTTTGATGCGTCGTCAACCTAGAGCTTCCATGCCTCCCCTGAGGGTATCTTTCATGTCCCAAGGGGACTTATACCCACAAGCTCAGTAGCCTAGAACTTGGCTGGTGGGCTTGTCCATCTAATCTCGGCAGCCTGGAACTCGGTTGAGGGGTTTGTCCCTCTAAGCTCGGCAGCGAGTGGTTTGGCTGGCGGGCTTGCGAGGTTCGGTGGGTTAAGTTCTGTGATGAAGTCGGCCAGGACTTGTGCCTTGATGGCCGTTCTTGGTTCGAAGTTAATGTGGTGCTCCCTAAGCTCTACGACCCATCTAGAGATTCTTCCCGTTAGGTCGGCCTTGCCGAGCAATGCCTTCAGAAGATATTCGGTGAGCACCGTGATAGGGTGGGCTTGGAAGTAATTGATCAACTTCCTTGAAGCCACAATGAGGGCATAGGCTAGCTTCTCCAATGGTAGGTACCTTATCTCGACGTCAGAAAGTGTCTTACCCATATAGTATACTGACTGATATTGCTGATCCTCTTCTCTCACTAACACTCCACTTACTGCATGATATGATATGACACGACCAGGAAAAGGTATAGTACTTCCCCTCTGACCAGAGTAGAAAGAAGCAGGGTTTCTGCTAGGTATCTCTTAAGTTTCTCCAGGGCCACATCGGCCTCCTCTGTCCACTAGAAGGTTGGGTTGCGCTTCAGGACCTGGAAGAAAGGGCGACATTTATCAGAGGAATGAATGATGAACCGATTCAGGGTCGCACCCATTCTTGCGAGCTTTTAGATGTATTTGATCGAGTTGGGCCTCCGCACGGCTTGGATTTCCTAAATTTGGTTTGGATTTTCCTCGATCCCTCTATGTGTTACGAGGAAGTCGAGAAACTTGCCCGATCTGACGCCAAATGCACACTTTGAAGCATTCAATCTGAGTTTGTGCCACTTCAAAATGTCGAACATCTCTTGCAGGTTGGCCAGATGGTCTTCCCCCTGCTTGGATTTCACCACCATGTTGTCAATGTAGGCTTCCATCGTTCTACCTAACATCCCTCCAAACATCCTAGTCACCATCATTTGGTAGGTGGCCCCCCGTGTTCTTTAGACCGAGCGACATAAGTTTGTAGCAGTAAGTCCCCCGTGGGGTGATGAAGGCGGTCTTTTCCTGGTTAGGGTCGTGCATCGCGATCTGGTGGTACCCTCTATAGGCGTCGAGAAAGCTCATGCAAGCGTGCCCGACCATTGAGTCCACGAGCTTTACAATCTTGGGAAGGGGGAAGCTATCTTTAGGACAAGTTTTGTTAAGACTTGTGAAATCTACGCATACTCGCCACTTCTCAGTCTTCCTCTTCACCACTACCGTGTTCGACAACCAGTCCGGATAGTTGACCTCTCGAATGACATCGGCTTCTAGGAGCTTTGCGACTTCCTCGGCGTGTTGTGGGGCCGATCTTTGACTCTTTTTCTTCACGGGTCGGTATGCCGGACTTACGTTGAGCCGATAGCAAATGAAGGTGGGGTCCACCCCCAGCATTTCGTATGGCATCCAAGCAAAGACTTCAAGATTATTTTTTTTGGATGATTAAAAATAATATAAAGAAAAAATCATTTATAGGTTTACAAGGGGCATACCCCAGGCAAAACAAAAGACAAGAAATATCTTGCCATACAGCTGCTAATCAAGATCAAAGAGGTTATCTAGCCATATAAAACACAGCAACAGCATAATATCGATTTAGCCATACAGCAGCTCGCCCATAACTGCACACCAACTAGCTGCACACCAACTATCGATTTAGCCATACAAAAGCCACTATCTCCAGAACAAACAATAATAAGGCCAACTTCGATGTGCAGCAACAACCACAGCATCCAGCATACAGACGCAACAAGAGGCAACAGCAACAAGGCCAACTAGCAGTAGCAAGAACAACCACCAACCCGGAGTAACAACGCGGCCATCATGACATTGCAGCCAATAAACAAAACAACAACCAACAGTTGCATGGAGACAGCAACCAGCAGCACCAGGAAGAGCCTAAACAAGACAACAATAGTCCAACCAGCAGAGGAAAGCAGAGAATAGAACCACCAAACCAGGAAAGCCACCATTTGATCTTGATTGTCTTTCAAGAAAGCCACCATTTTAGCCCTCTCCTGCTCTGCTAAAGTTGACCCCAACAAAAAGAACTTCTCTGGATATGTATCATCAATGAAGATTGTTGGCGATAGACAGCTTCTTGGACCTGATCTTCTGGATGACGCGACTTAGAAGATTGTCGTAATTCACAATAAGCTTTTAGCAGCTTAGAGTCGACAAAAGAGTTATACCGATTCACGTAGGCGAGATTTGGAGTTTTTTGTTGGGGATATGGTGTTTCTAAAGGTTTCACCGTGGAAGGGAGTCATTCATTTTGGCAAGAAAGGGAAGTTGAGTCCCTAGTATATTGGACCCTTTGAGGTTTTGGATCGTGTTGGCAAAGTGGCTTACCGGGTGGCCTTGCCGCCTAGTCTCGTTGGAGTGCACAATGTGTTTCATGTTTTGATATTGAGGAAGTACGTCTATAGCCCGATCCATATGGTGGATTATAAGTCACTTCGAGTTCGTGAGGACTTAACCTACGAGGAGCAACCTATGCAGATTCTTGACACCAAAGAAAAGGTTCTACGGAATAACCAGATTCGTCTCGTCAAAATTCTTTGGCGCAATCATAAAGTAGAAGAGGCTACATGGGAGCGTGAAGACGAGATTCGTGAACATTATCCATTTTTGTTCACACAATATTAGTATTCTAATTTCGAGGACGAAATTATTTTAAGGGGAGGAAGAATATAAAATCCGGTAGAATTTTAAATTTTTTTAAAAAAAACTAACAATTATTAAAATAAGATAATAAATTTATTAACTAGAATAAATCAACTTATTAAAAATGTAATTAAATAAAGTAGTAATCAATAGAATAAATTAAGTATGTTAGTGCTAATTAAATTAGGAAAGAAGAGGTGAAATCTGAATTACCAAATGATTCTTAATGTAGCAGGAATTAATTAAGGATGACAGAAAATTTGAATATTGAAGAGATAAGATCAAGGAGGGAATTAAGGAATTAATTCCTAAAATTTTGTCATCACCCCATTTTTAAAGGGCTCTTTCCCTCAGCAGCCCTCATCCCTGTGAATTCTTCTCCCTCTGAATTTTCTGCAACCTCTCTAAGCCCTCTCCCTCTCTCGATCTCCCTCTTCCTTTCTCCCAACGCTGCAGCTAGCAACCACCACTGAGCACCACCGCTGCTGCCAGCGTCGTGCCCTCACAACCAACGCAACCAACATCACCGATCATTCATCGTTTCTGGTTATCCGGTTAGTGTTTTCCTCACGTTTTTGGTTTCTTGGTATAGAAAAAATACATAAATATATATACATCACCATGATATAAAAACATCCGTTAATCCTTGATCCGGAAAAGTTGAAACCCTAATGTTCTCAATCGTATGATGATCACATTCATAAAACACGTAGGAGAGTTTAGATACAGATATATAAATCATGATAGATATATACACTCTGTATGAAAATATACACATGTATTTATAACCTCTATATATATGTACATTACAACAGAAAAACCAAGTTTTGATAATTAAAATATGACTGTAAATATAAAATTTTTCGAAAACATGATTAAATAAATCATAAAATATATAGAAATATAAACCATGAAGAAAGGATATAAAAAGGGACCCGTAAATCAGCCTTTGGAATTTCTGGTGTCGACCCTCGGGTGTAAAATGTCCAGACGTTTTACACATGCGTCCGGTCATTCGGCACTATTTTGTTTCCCAGCGACGTATCAAAAACGTCCAGACATTTTTGGCCTATGTTCGGACGTTTCGAGGCAGTGAGCACCACTTTTGCCTGTTGTGATTTTTTTTGGCCGAGAATCCTTCTACGGTGTCGACTCACAACCCAGTTGTGTCGACTCACAACACTAAAAATATTATAAAATATTATGAAATGAATTCAAGTGGTTTAGGCTCAGTTTGGGCAATAGTTTAACAAATAAATTAATTAATGAATTATTTAACACCAGAAACAAGGATTGAAACTTATAAAAACTGGAAATGATCCGTTTGGTTGATTAATTCAGTTGTTAGCTTCGTATATTGATTATGGTTATTGCATTGCATAATCAGGGTGACGTAGATTCTTCTTTTGCTAGTTCATACTATTTTTGCATTGGATATCCAGTGAGTGATATTGTATGCTACATACTTTCAATAAAAATACCCGTACTCCCCAAACTATTTTAACAAAGAATTATATGTATGCTTCTATACTCTTTTAACTGCAATGTATTTTCTCTTTCTACAAAGATCATGGTACAAATGTTTTTTTTATGAGATATATAGAATTCTTTTTGTTATCTATTGTGGTGCAATCATGAGAATTATATTGGGACCATGAGGAAGTCCAGGGGAAAGCCCTCTACGGAGGTGACTCTGGCCGCTAGGGAAAAGACCCGGTTCGAATCACGTGGTGACCCTAGTCGCTCAACAGTTTAAGGAACAGTCTGGGGCTTCCGGTAACTTGAATTGGAATTATTTGGGGAAAAGACTCAGGCGTCATCCTGAGGTGACTTCTGTTCCATGTTGGATCCAACGGGCCAAAGCTACCCTGAGTTTATGATGTTGGCATTGGTTACTCTTTTATGCCCTGGATGTTGTTCTTGTGGCCGTTGATGGTTTCCCACCATATTGTTTCGATCATATCGTTATACCATTATTATAGACATTATTATGTCTTGTTGGCATATCTTTATATGCGTGGTTTTATTGTGGACACCTTTGATGTCCAGTGTGAGTTTTATGTTGGTGACTCATTTAGATATCGAGATCACGAAGATAGTATAAATATTTTGATAGAGAGAGAGAGTGTTGGGTTGTGTGTACGCACTGTTTATGTATACTGCTTATTCTTTGCCATGATTATGTTTCAATTAAAAGCATATTTTAATTCCCCATTTCAGAACTGTACATTACTATCCATACTTTCATTCACCAACGTTAGCTGACGTTGTACTCAACCATTTCAATTAACTAGTAGTGATGAAGCTTGACTGACGGACTTGAATGCAGTGTGGGATCTAGGAGACGACCTCTAGGAACATGCATTTGTTTATTTTTGCTTCCGCATTTAATAAATTAAACATTTAATTATGAGTTGTTGTTGATGTCATTGTCAAGATATTATGGGTTGTTTTGTCTCACATTTATGATTATGGATTTTATCTTGTTTAATTCCTGTGAAATGATTAATAATTAGCATATAGTTAGCTAATTGCATGTTTAGGCTTTCTTGGTTCATTGGGCCAAAGCCCGTGTTCCATGGCCAGTCACTTCTCTCAAATTGGGGTGTGACACTTTTGGTACCCATCTTTTTTTGGGTCCTTCTTTGTTAGTTTTGTATGATTCGTAGTTTTAGGAATTCAGATTTTATTCTTATCTTTACAGTCTTTTTTAGTGTGACCTAGTTTACCACAATGATTACAACATGATATTTCATGAGTTGTTAGGTCTTTAAGAAATTTTTGATTATTCGATTCTTCATAGCCTATACCGGCTTTGTGGTAAACACATCTCCATTGACCTAAAAGTTTGTTTAGGTTTTCTTTCCTTTTTGTAAACTTTGTACCTGTATCAAATAAATCATTTACTTTTATTTTTAAAAATGTATTTTCCTTTTCTAGAAGAGATATTTTATGTGATGAATTATCTTTTTTATGAATTTAATGTTTGATTTAAAACTTTTAATTCTTCAAGTTCTTTTGAAAGATTTGTGATTTTTATTTTAAGATTTTTGTTTTTCACATAATCTTTTTAAACTCATAATGTAATTCACTAAAAGTATTTAACAGTTCATCATAATTATTTGGATTAGAAAATACCTCATCATCGCTGTCGTCTTTCTCATTAGCCATAAGACAGAGGTTTACGATTTCCTCATCGCTTGATGTTGATTCCTCTTGACTTTCCTCCGAGTCATCTTAGGTAGCTTTCATTGTTCTTTTTTTGAAATTTTTGGGCTTCTCTTTCTTCAGAAGAGGATAGTCTGTTTTGTAATGTCCTAGTTTCTTGCATTCGAAACATATAGGAGGATCTTTACTTGTCTCTCCTTTCACCTGTCTCTTAAATGGTTTTCTTATAAAGCTCCTTGTCTTTTTTAGAAACTTATTGAACTTCCGACTAAGAAGTGCTATGTCATCACCTTTCTCGTTTGAGTCATTTGTGTTTTCTTTATCAGACGACTCTTTTTGTATAGATTTTAAGGCTATACCTCTCCTTGCCTTTGGTTCTTTTTCTTCTATTCTTTCTTTGAGGACAATTTCATGTGTCATTAATGACCCCATGAGTTCATCAAGGCTGCGTATGTTGAGATCCTTAACTTCTTGAATGGCCGTGACCTTTGTATCACATCCTTTTTGCAAAGATCTGAGAATTTTTCTCACATTTTTAACATTAGAATATAATTTTCCAAGCAATTTCAAAGAATTAATTATGTTAGTAAATCACGTAAACATGCTAGAAATATTCTCATTACTATGCATTTTAAATAATTCATACTCATGTACTAGCATACTTATTTTAAAGTCTTTAACTTGATTTATGCCTTCATGAGTTATTTCTAGTTTATTCCAAATTTCCTTTGTTATTTCACATACAGATATTCTATTGAATTCATTTGAATCTAGAGTACAGTAAAGTAGATTCATAACTCTAGAGTTTCTTTGTATTTCTCTAATGTCATTTTTATTCCATTCTAATTCGTCTTTTGGAATGATAATTCCTTCACTCTCTTTAATAGCTCTCTTAGGACCATAAACAGTGATTTTTCATAGTTCATAATCTACTGCTTGTATATAGATTTTTATTTTTGCTTTCCAGTAGTTATAATTTATTCCACAAAATAATAGAGGGCTATTGGTGGATTATCCCTCAAAGAGGGTCGTTCCAATAAAGGTTGTCATAGGATCCTCTTAAACTGTTAAGTCAAAAATAAGAGACGATATTTTGATACCGATTGTTATTCGAAGAATGACCCTAGAGAGGGTGAATAGGGACTTTCAAAAATCTTTGTAGATTAAGATTAATTTAAATAATATCAGTAATATATATATTGATAGAATTATTTATTCACAGATAATTGCAAAGGCGGTAAATAGATAGAGATAGAGAGATGACACTGTGGTTTTTATAGTTGTTCGGCTATCCCAGCCTATGTCCACTCCTCAAGCTGCATTCCAAAGCCTCCAGGCTTCTAACACTTCTGATCTAATATTCCAAATATTTTCAAAGACTCACCAAGCTGTGTTCTAAAGCCCTCGGATCTCTAGCACTTGTGATCTTTCTTTTTGTGTGCTAAACCACACACAAAGTGAAGTACAGGGTGACTCACCCTTACTTTTGCAATGAGTAGTTACAACAAAAATTACTCTCTGTAAAGAGTTGATATTTCCACTGTAGCACTGTAATGAAGAACCCACGAACAAGATGATGAATAGTAGTTGCTAGGTCTCTTCTGAATCAATGATGAGAGAATCTATTTCTGATCTTGAATGAGTGATACTAGATTTTCTCTTCTGTTTCTGATTTCTCTCTTAGAAAGAGTGATTGATAGATAGATATTCTGATCTGATGTATATTAGGTTTTTCTCTCTTGGTCTTTCTTGGTCTCTCATTTTTGTGAGAAATAATACCTTTATATAGGCATTCATCTGAATCATATCTTTGAGAAGAGATCTTTGCAATAAATGATCTTGATTCGTAGGAGTGCTTTGCAATCAGTTTCTGTCATTGTCTTCTTTTGAATTTATTCATCACTCAAATCTGATTTCAAATTCAAAAATGAATAACAACATTGTACGTTAAATATGTTGTTACTGTAGCGAGATCTTGTAATAAATAGATGTGATCTTGTGTTCTCTTTTTCAATGATTTGAGATCTCTTCTTGGTATTGCAACTGAAACAAATCCCCACATTAACTTCTGGTTGAATATAGTTGTTGAAGATCAATTCCTAGCATTTAATTCCTTGAGATATCGCCATTTTTCTCCTTAAATCTCAGAAAATAGCTTACAGCGAACTTTTGGGTTGACTCAAAGTGAGTTTGGGTTGACTCAATTTTCTTAGTGAAGATTACTGCTGCAGTGAGTCGACTCACACAATAACTCGGTCGACTCAAATTGATTTCTTCTCTATTGTTTGACAGAGGACTGCTGTGGGACGACTTATTGATGATCTCGGTCAACTCAAATTGATTTCTTCTCTGTTGTTTGACAGAGGTTTGCTGTGGGGTTGACTCATTGATGATCTGGGTGGACTAAAATTGATTTCCTCTCTATTGTTTGACAGAGGACTGTTGTGGGTTGACTCATGAAGACTTTTGGTTAACTCATAAGTGATCTTGTGTAGTCTTATTGCCGTGGGTCAACTGATAAGGTTTTCTGTGTCAGCTCATAGTTCCTAGGTCAACTTATATGGCACTTGGGTCGACTCACAATGTCATTTTTCACATTGAATCGAGGTCTAGGTTGAGACATGTCGACACTGGCATATGTCCTTGGACATGGTTTGACTCACTATGGTCTTGGGTCGACTCATAATGTCATTTTGCACATTGAGTCGAGGTCTGGGTTGAGACAGATTGACTTTGGTATAAGTTCTTGGACTTGGGTCGACTCATGGCTATGCCTGAGAAAGATCCAGAGAACAAACACATTTGGGTCGACTCAAGGTAGGTTTGGGCCGACTCAAGACTATGCATGTTAAAGATATGGAGAGGTATTATATTTGGGTCGACTCACAGGAGACTTGGGTCGACTCAGACTTACGCCTGTTAGAGATCTAGAGGGTACATCAGTTTGGGTCGACTCACTAGTATGCCTGATGGAATGTACTGAGGCATTTTGTGTTTGGGTTGACTCATATGGTGGTATGGGTCAACTCAAAATACTCTATTTTGGTTTTAGAGGAGACTTGGGTAGACTCAGACTTACGCTTGTTAGAGATCTAGAGGGTACATCAGTTTGGGTCGACTCATGGAAGGGTTTGGGTCGACTCACTGGTATGCCTAATGGAATGTACTGAGGCATTTTGTGTTTGGGTCGACTCATATGGTGGTGTGGGCTAACTCAAAATACTCTGTTTTGGTTGTGGTGTTTAGGCTTTGTTTGGAAACGGTTTTAAAGCATTTGGATACCCGTTTTTAATACCTGAAAACACTTCAATCAATGTTAAATATAAAGTTAACCCCAATAGTGGGTGTTAACCTATTAGAAAAACATTTAAATATATTTTGACGATTAAGTGAATAACAATATATGAATATGGTCAATTTAACTTTTGTTAACATATTGTTTGAAATCATATGTGTAAAACTTTAGAGCTTATTTAATTATTTCTTAAGAGCTTTGTTTGTTATCATTAAAATCGATAAATTGATTCATTAAACTCTTGAGAATAACAATCTTTCCCTTTTTGATGATGACAAATATTTGTTAAGAAAAGCTTTTTGAAGAAGTGATATGAGTTTCGAAAAAGCTCCCCCTCAAGAGGTGCTTCCTATTTTGAATGATTTTCAAAATAATAATCCAATCATACATTCATACATGCAACAAATACATCATCATATCAACAATCATTAAACGCAATTGAACCATTCTGAACTCACTTAATCATAAACCAATCTTATACCAATCGTATTGTAATCTTAAAGTCTAATCTCATCTAAACTTAATCTTATCATATACCAATCTTAATCTTATTATATATCAATTTTAAGCTATCAATCTTAAGCATTTTCTTAACTTTCTTATATTTTCTCTCCCTTTGTCATCTCAAAAAGTGGGAATGAGAAGTTTTTTGTTTTTCTCCCCCTTAATGAAGGAAAAATTGAAAATATGCATAATGAGAACTGATGAAAAGAGAACATCAATATATAAAAACAATGTTGTTATGAAGATTTACAGCCCAGTAAGAAAAATTAAGAAAGAGAAGAAAACTCAAAGAAGGTTTTTATCTAACTTGGTTGCTCATTGAGCCTTTTTCTTCGATTCAGGCTATTTTTTGTGGGTTTCGTGGGCTCGTTTTTCTTCTCGTTCGAGGGCATCAAAGATGGCAGAGTCGCGCATGTCCTGCTTGATTTTATTTTTGTCTTTGGCCATCATTTTCTCCTTGCCTTTTCTGGAAACGTGCTCGGTGGGAGAGACTGTGGCAGCTCGGAATGGTTCAGCAGAGATTTCTGCGATGTTGATGCCAGGAGCTATAGCCACTTCTCATTGCTGATTTTTTTTGTTGTTCACATTCATTACGTTCGGCTGTGGTTTCGAGGTAAACTCCTACCCAATCCATAAAATCGCGAATCTTGAGCAGAACAACATTAATCTTGCCTATAGTCCCTTCATTGTATTCGTGACGAACACTTTTGATCAAGACTGTGCTGATATTTATAAACTTATCAATGCTTTTTCTTCAGGACATTCCGATGTCGTTGTCCACTTGGCATACACTGTCCATGACAAGATTGAGGTTTTTCACGATTTGGTTGAGGTGAACCTGCTCTCGCACCATTTTAGTTTGTTGGTCTTTGATTTTTTCATTTTGGGTTTCAATGACAGACATTCTGTCATGGAGTCTTTTTATTTCTTGGTTTGAGGTGAGGTTTAGGTCGACAAGGAGTTTGATTTGGTTTTTCAATTCTTCTAAGTTCGAAGGAGGAAAGGTGGTCTAAGAAGGAGGATGAGCAAAGGTGGATAGCTGATCACTGGATGGTGGAGGCATGTCTTGGTCAGTAGGTAGAGAAGATGGGACAATGGCTTGCGGGTTGGTGTCAAGTGGAGGTTTGACCCATTGTTCGTCGATTTCCACAAGTCTCATCCTTTTCAGGGTAGACTTATTGTATGTGTGAGTGTGATGGCAGGGAATACAGAGTGTGTCTGTTAGGTTGATTTTGAGGTGTTTAAAGATTTTTGTCCAAAGCATCCCATATGGGAGGATGCTCTTTTTGGTTTGTGAGGCTTTGAGCATGTCAGAAAGAATAAGGTAGCCAAGATTTATTAGTTCTTAGTGGATAATGCACCTCATCACAAAAAGTTGGATAAAAGTGGCATCTCTGTATTTCTCACCTTGGGACAAAATCATATGCTTAACCATATGGTGCAGGAGACGGTATTCTGGGAGAAGAAGGTTGGCGTCAAATTTTTTGCCAAGGTTAATATTGTTTCGACCTATGATTTGGGATATGAAGTCCTCAATAGGAACTTCAGGGTAATTGTATCTTTTTTTATGACAGTCCAAAAGGTGAGTGCCATTAGGGACTTGGATTATTCTATTTAAAAAACTTGCCCTAAAGGCTATGTCTTTTCCCCATACCCAGGTACTAATAAATATTCCCTCATCCTTTTTTTGTGGCATGAAAATGGGCATAGATAATGCGGTAGAGGTCAGGGTACATTGGTTCTTTAATGGTGGCAAAAGAATACCATCCCATATCAGTGAACCAGGTCCGGAAGTGCATTTCAATATCATCGAAGAATTGAAAGTCAATGCATCCTCCATTTGGTACCTGTCTAGAGAATAAGTATTTTTCATACTTAGCTTGGATGACGTGGTCGATACAGACTTGGTTTTTCGCCGAAGAGGGGGTTTTTGTTTTCTTGCTCTTCTTATTCTTGGAAGTTCCTTCTTCTTGATTAACTCATCTTTTCTTTGATCTCTTTGGGGGAATTGAATATTCCATTGAAGAATCAAAGCTTCAGATGATGGATGAGAGATTATGAAGTTCGTTCAACGCAGAGCTGGGGCTTTGTCAAATTACTATTGTGACAACGGTTCTTTAGATGGTTGGTGATTCGACGATGGAGATGATCAAGGAGAGAGGAGAAGGGACTGACGTGACATGTTTCAGAGGTTTGAGTCGAGAGGGAGAAAGAACTCAACACAGAGGTTTTGACTCACGCGAGAGAGAGAATTTTAGTTTTAAAATGAAATTTGGGCATTTCAGAACTTTATATACCCGAGCTTCTGGGTCGACTCATTGATGTTGTGAGTCGACTCAAATAAGATGTAAGGGTTTTTTAAGAAAAAGTCTTAATTGGGTCGACTCATGTATATTGTGAGTCGACAAAGCTTGAAAATTATGCTTAGGAGAAATGGTTTATGAGCCGACACATGATAGACTGTGAGTCAACTCATTGTCGATAAGAAACAAGGTCTGTGAGTCGACTCAAACTTAATGTGTGTCGACCCAAAGGTTGGTCTTCGACAGACCGGTATGCTGAGTCAACTCAAACTTAATGTGTGTCGACCCAAAGGTTGGTCTTCGACAGACCGGTATGCTGAGTCGACTCAGAACTCGTGTGAGTCAACCCATGAAAGGCAAAAACAATATTTTTGACATTTTTAGTGCTTTTTCATGGATTTAGCATTCCTAATTCATCTTTTATGTAATTAAAACATTCTTCATTCAAAGGTTTGGTGAATATATCTGCTAATTGGTATTCTGTACTTATGAATTCTATTAATACATCTTCTTTTTGTACGTGATCTCTTAAAAAGTGATGTCTTATTCCTATGTGTTTAGTCCTAGAATGTTGAATAGGATTCTTAGATAGACTAATTGCACTTTTGTTGTCACATTTTATTGGAATCTTATGATATTTTAAATTAAAATCTTCCAATTGTTGTTTCATATAAAGTACTTGGGTGCAACAACTTCCTATGGCTATGTATTCGGCTTCAATGGTTGAAGTAGCTACAGAATTTTATTTCTTACAAAACTACAAAACTAGTGAATTGCCTAGGAAGTGGCATGATCCGCTAGTACTTTTACGATCTAACTTACAACTGGCAAAGTTGGCATCCGAATAGCTTATCATTTCTAGGGATGTATTTTTGGATACCATAATCCTAAGCTAATTGTTCCTATAAGATATCTAATGATTCTTTTTACAATTGTTAGGTGTGATTTTTTTGGATTAGATTGATATCTAGCACATAAGCACATACTAAACATTATATTAGGACGACTAGCAGTTAAGTATGGAAGGTTACCAATCATACCTCGATACTTTTTACTGTCGACTGATTTTTCTTTTTCATCATTGTCAGTCTTTGTTGATGTGCTCATAGGAGTCTTACAAGGCTTTGCATCCTCCATTTCAAACATTTTTAGTAACTCTTTTAAGTACTTGGCTTGATTAATGAAGGTTTCATATTTTGTTTGCTTGATTTGAAATCCAAGAAAGAAGTTGAGTTCACCTATCATGCTCATTTCAAATTCTTCATGCATGGTCTTAGCAAACTCTATGCACAAGCTTACATTAGTAGCTCCAAAAATAATATCATCAACATAGATTTGTACTAGAATCATGTCTTTATCTTTTTGTTTAATGAAGATAGTGGAATCAAGTTTTGCTCTAGAAAACTCATTTTGTGTTAAGAATCCACTTAATCTTTCATACCATGCTCTATGAGCTTGTTTTAAACCATATAAAGCTTTTGATAATTTAAATACATGGTCTGAATATTTATGATTTTCAAAACTATGAGGTTGCTTCACATATACTTCCTCATTTATATAGTCATTTAAGGAAGTACTTTTAACATCCATTTGGAACAGTGTAAAGTTTCTTTGGCATGCAAATACTAATAACATACGAATGGCTTCTAGTCTAGTAACAGGAGCATATGTTTCTTCATAATCTATGCCTTCCTCTTGATTGTAACCTTGGGCTACAAGTTTAGCTTTGTTTCTAACTATGTTTCCTGTTTCATCCTTTTTATTTCTAAAGATCCATTTTGTTCATATGATTGTATTATCTTTAGGCCTAGGAACTAAGGTCCATACTTTATTTCTATCAAGTTGATTTAATTCTTCTTGCATGAAATTTATCTAATATTCATCATTTTTACCTTCTTGAAAGTTCTTAGGTTCAATTTGAGATATAAATGTTAAGTTGCTACATATACCTCTAGTGAGAGAGCGGGTAGTTACCCCTTTGATTGGCTCACCAATGATTTGATCTTTTGGGTGATCTTTAATCAACTTTCTATAAGTTGTTTCAAATTGTGATTGACTTTGCTCTCCATTCTCATTTTCTTTGTTTGGAAGAGAAGTGTCAATGTTTATATCATTGAGCTTCTCCTTTTCAGATTCTTTTTCCAAATTTATACATCCATTGTTAGTATTCTTTTCAAATAGAGGAATGTTAGTTTCTTCAAAAACTACATGCATGGATTCTTCAACAACTTGAGTCCTTTTGATATATACTCTATATGCTTTACTCATTGTTGAATATCCTAGAAATATACCCTCATCCGATTTAGCATCGAACTTTTTAAGGTTATCTTTTGTGTTTAATATAAAATATTTACATTCAAACACATGAAAATAACATATATTTGATATTCTGCCATGCCATTGTTCATATGGAGTTTTATTTTATTTTGATCTAATAATTACTCTATTAGATACATAGCATGTTGTGTTAACAGCTTCGGCGCAAAAGTATTTTGCTAGATGATGTTCATTAAGCATGGTTCTAGCCATTTCTTGTAAGGTTATATTTTTCATTTCAACTACGCCATTTTGTTGTGATATTCTAGGTGCAGAGAAGTTGAGTCCTATTCTATTTTTATCACAGAATTTTTCAAAATCTTTATTGACAAATTCTCCTCCTCTATCACTTCTAATATTGTTGATTATGCACCCTTGTTCGTTTTGAAGTCTTTTACACAGTTTGGCAATGTGTAAATGTGTTTCATCTTTGTGTGCATGAAATATTACCCATGTATATCTGGAATAGTCATCAACAGTCACAAAAGTGAAATACTTTCCACTCATGCTTGCTATAGATGTTGGTCCAAATAAATCCATGTGTAATAGTTGTAGCGGCCTAGTTGTAGAGATATAGTTCTTTTTCTTGAATGAGATTTTTTACTTATTTTTCATATTGGCATGCATCACAGATTTTATCTTTAATAAATTTAGTTTTAGGAAGACCCTTAACTAGTTCATTATTAGATAATTTTTTGATTAGATCCATGCTAGCGTGTCCTAGCCTTCTATGTCATAGCCAAATGGTTTTATTTATGGCTGCTAAGTATTTAACATCTTGAGATTCTATTTCATCAAAATCTATTGTGTATGCATTTTTATTTCTATGTCCTACAAATAAAATTTTATTATCACTAACATTTTCTACTCTACATGTATTAGTTTCGAATATTATTTTACATCATTTGTCACATAGTTGGCTAATACTTAGTAGGTTATATTTAAGTCTATCTACAAACAATGCATTTTCAATAGATAGAGAGTAATTCTTACTAATAGTACCAACTCTGAGAATTTTACCTTTGGAGTTGTCACCGAAACTTACATGTCCTCCATTCTTTGGTGTGATTGATATAAATTTATTTTTATTACCCGTCATATGTCGGGAGCACCCATTATCTAGAAACTATCTGTCCTTGTGTGGAGTAGACTTGAAGCATACATACAAAAATAATCATATAATTTTTTTTGGTACCCATCTTTTCTTGGGCCCTTCATTGTTAGTTTTTGTATGATTCATGTTTTTAGGAATTCAGATTTTATTTTTATCTTTATAGGCCTTTTTAGTGTGACCTAATTTACCACAATGATTACAACATGATATTTCATGAGTTGTTAGGTCTTTGAGAAACTTTTGATTATTCATTTCTTCATAACCTATACCATCTTTGTGGTAAATGTCAGCCCTAAGGTTTTAAATGAATCACTTATGAATTTTAATAATAACAAAAATAAATTTTAAATGATTAAACAAAACTCTAAAGACTTTCAATTAAAGTTTAAATGATTTAATATAATATGTTAGTTAATCATATTCATAATATCACAATAACTATCGTATTTGTTTCAATTAATCGTCAAAATATTATTGGATATTTATCTAATAGGTTAACTCCCATTAAAGGGATTAACTTTGTGTTTAATATTGATTTAAGTGATTTTAGGTACTTAAACAAGTTCACATACACCTTCCCAAACAATATCCAAACAAATAAACTATGTCCAAACAGGCCTTTACTCAAAAATGTCAAAACAGTTTTTGTATGAGTCGATCCTACCACTGTTGAGTCGACCCAAAGAGCCAAAACCATATCAGGTTTTCAATTGAATCGACCCCAGAAACCCATGAGTCGACCCCAGCCCATATCAACTCTCTGTACTTTTGACAAGCTGAGCTTTGAGTCGACCCAAGCCATTTCAGGTCTCGGTAGTTTTGACAGGCAAGGATTTGAGTCAACCCAACCTGCCCTTATGTCGACCCAACTGACGACCATTCTCATGAGTCGACCCAAATGCCATGTGAGTCAACCCAAGTCAACTAGACCATGTCAGAGTCGATGCATGTCAACCCAACAGTCGATCCAGCGCCCAAAAACATCCTCATGAGTCAACCCAATAGCCTTGTGAGTCGACCCAAACACAAAAAATACAAGCCAAAGTCGACCTCACTCGACCCAGACGTCGACCCTTTGCACGAAAACCATCATGAGTTGACACAAACTAACAGTGAGTCGACCCACCTTAGACTTGTAGCCTTAGATACATCCTGAGTCGACCCATCCCATTCTTGAGTCGACACAGCCTCAGACAGTACCCTCCTGGAACATCCTGAGTGAAAGAATTTTTGGGCCAGTAAGGGTGACTTATCTGTCAACTTTTTCCCTTTGAAAAATCCCGCATACATAAACAAGAGTGAAATGCACCCAGAAAATTGCCTGAAGCAGAAAAATAGTATTTTAATGGAGAAAAATATTTTTATCTCAAACTATTAAATGTCATAACGTGATCTTCAACATCCACATTAATTCAGAAGATATTATGAGATTTGTTTCTTTAAGCAATCCCAAGAAGATGTCTCAAATTTTTGACAAAGAGTACAAAAGTTCAAAAGAAATTAAATGCAAGATTTACTCTACAGTAAAAAGAAGATTTGATTTACGGCACATTAAATTCAGAATTTGAATTCTGAGACCAAAAGCAAGAAAGACATTTATTGAAAGCACTCCACAAGATCCTGAATCATTAAATGCAAGATTGGAGAGCTAGTGCTTATAAAAGAAGATGATCTCTGAAGAATCCAAGAAGAACAAAAAATATCACAAGTCAAGATCCTACAAAGAAATATCTAGTGAGAGAAACTCATCAATCACTCTGATCAGAATATCTATTCATTAATCACATTTTTCAGAAAGGATCAGAAGCAGAAAGGAGAGATCCTGAATTACTCTTTCAAGATCTTGTATCACTCATTCAAGATCAGAAGAAGATCTTCTCATCATTGATCCAGAAGAAACTCAGCAGTCACTATTCATCATCTTCTTGATCTTTCTTTCAAAGAGCTTTTTGTAATATCTACTCTAGTGAGAGAGTTCATTTCATTTTGATGTTCTAGCATCAAAATACTTTACAAATAAATCTATACAAGTAGAGGTGAGTCACCTGCTATTGATCTTTGTGTGTAGTATAGCACACAAAAGGAAGACGTGGGCTTGGATAGCCGAACCACTATAAATTAGGGGTGTTAATCTCTAAATCTTTATCTCTCCTCTATTACCTGTGTTTATTTACTTGCATATATAGGTTACTAACTATTAATTATTTTAAATAGTTTTAAAACAAAAATTAATTTTAAAGACCCTTTTCACCCCCTCTATAAATCTAGGGTCATTCCTTAGTTAACAATTAGTATCAGAGTCTCGTCTCTTATTTTTGACTTAACAGTCTAAGAGGATTCTATGGCAACCTTTGTTGGAACAACCCTTTCTGAGGACTAATCCACAAACAGACCTCCATTGTTCTTTGAAACAAACTATAACTACTGGAAAGTAAAATTGAAAATATACATACAAGTAGTAGATTATGAACTATGGAAAATCACTGTGTATGGTCCTAAAAGACCTATCAAAAAGATTTAAGAAATGACCATTCCAAAAGATGAATTAGAATGGAATGAAAATGATATTACAGAAATGCAAAGAAACTCTAGAGATATGAATCTTCTATATTGTGCTTTAGATTCTAATAAATTCAATAAAATATCTATATGGGAAATAGTAAAAGAAATTTGGAATAAACTTGAAATAACTCATGAATGCACAAATCAAGTCAAAGACTCCAAAATCAATATACTTGTGCATGAGTATTAATTATTCAAGATGCATAGTAATAAAAACATTTTTAGTATGTTTACTCGATTTACGAACATTATCAATTTTCACAAATCAAGTCAAAGACTCTAAAATCAATATACTTGTGCATGAGTATGAATTATTCAAGATGCATAGTAATGAAAACATTTCTAGTATGTTTACTCGATTTACGAACATTATCAATTTTCTAAAATATCTTGGCAAAATATATACTAATGTTGAAAATGTAAGAAAGATTCTCAGGTCTTTACCAAAAGGTTGGGATGCAAAGGTCACAACAATTCAAGAAGCAAAAGACCTCAATGTACTCAGTCTTGATGAATTCATGGGGTCATTGATGACACATGAGATTGTCATCAAAAGAATGATGAACCAAAGGCAAGGAGAGGTATATCATTAGAATCTATACAAAAAGAGTTATTTGACAAAGAAGACTCGAGCGACTCAAATGAGGAGAGTGAAGACATAGCACTTCTTAACCAAAAGTTCAATAAATTTGTTAAAATAATAAGAAATTTTAAAAGAAAACCTTTCAAGAAAGATTTCAAATGAGAGACAAGTAAAGAACCTCTTATATGCTTCGAATGCAAGAAACCAGGGTATTTCAAAATGGACTGTCCTCTTCTAAAGAAAGAGAAGTTCAAAAAATTCAAAAAAAAAAATAATGAAAGCCACCTGGGATGACTCGAAAGAAAGTCAAGAGGAATCAAGATCAAGCGATGAAGAAATTGTAAATTTCTGTCTCATGACAAATGAGAAAGATGACGGTGATGATGAGGTATTTTCTAATCCAAATAATTATGATGAACTGTTAAATTCTTTTAGTGAGTTACATTATGAGTTCAAAAAGATTAATGAAAAAAATAAAAATCTTAAAATAAAAATCACAAATCTTTCAAAAAAAACATGACGAGTTAAAAGCATTAAATGAAACATTAATTTCAGAAAAAGATAACTCATCACATAATCATAAAATAACCTTTCTAGAAAAAGAAAATAAATTTCTAAAGATTACAAATGACTTATTTGATACAGTTACAAAGTTTATAAAAGGGAAAGAAAGTTTCAATAAATTTTTAGTACAATAAAGATGTGTTTACAATAAAGTCAGTATAGGTTATGAAGAATTAAATAATCAAAAGTTTTTAAAAGACCTAACAACTCATGAAATATCATGTTCTAATTATTGTGGTAAATTAGGTTATACTAAAAAAAATTGTAAA
>JAUTBS010424151.1:0-16115 GCA_032361285.1 Aequorea victoria | reverse complement strand
ATATTTATGATATATTAAAATAATATAAATAAATACATATGATAACAGATGAACCGATGTATAAATATACATTATATATATACGCTTATGTATGTAGATCTACACAAGTATACGATAACATAAATATAACAAATAACAATGAAAAATAAAGAAATAAAAAGATCTCTGGAATCACAAGTTCACGCTGAGAAATCCCTAGTTTGACGCCCTTGGGTCGACTCACGTTGAAGTTAAGTCGACTCAAAGATCTTAGAACTTTGATTCTTCATATGTGGGTCGACTCATGTGGAAGCTTGGGTCGACTCATGATGAAGGTGTCTCTGTTCTTTCTCAGGCCTTTTATTAGGTCGACTCATGTTTTTCTTGGATCGACTCATGGTTGCTTTGGGTCAACTCATGCTTGTCTTGGGTTGACTCATGGCTGCCTTGGTCAACTGGTGCTTGGGTATATCAGCTCACGCCTGGTTTGGGTCGACTCACCATTTTCTTGGGTCAACTCATGGTCGCCTGCTATTGAAGATGCTGAGAGTGTGCACCTTTGGGTCGACTCATGGTCTCTTTGGGTCAACTCATGGTCGCCTTGAGACATTTTTGCCCAGAGTATGCTTTGTTGGGTCGACTCATGGCCTTCCTTGTGTTGACGCAAATGCCGAGATTCTTTCTAAAACCTCATGTCTTGGTTCTAAGCTTAGGCCTTGTTTGGGAACTAGTTTAATGACTCTCTCAATCAATTAATAGTTGACTTAAGACCTGAAAGAACTTCAAAACTTGTTAACGGAGGATTTTGCTTAATAATTAAACACTGTTTAGTTTAGCATTATTATTCATGTTAGTCTCTTATATTTGCATAAATTAGGGTGAAGTTTGACCTATAGATTGCCATTTCTATTGCGCATTGTACTTTGCTTGGACCTCAAGTGAGTGGTCTAGCATGTTACATATTTTGGAAAATTCCCCATATTCCCAATTAATTTAAAAAAAAGAAACATATATATTTGTAAATTCTTTTAATTGTACCGTTGTAGAATTCTCATGTAAAACTCATGGCTTATATGTTTCAGGTGTATGTTATACAAAAGTTTTCATTACATATTATGGTGCGACTATGAGATTCTTTTAGGACCATATGAAAGTCCAGGGGACAGACTTCTACGGAGGTGACTCTGGACGCTAGGGAAAAGACCCGGCCCAGAGACTAAGGTAACCCTAGTTGCTCAATGGTTTAAGGGACAGACCGAGTGTATCCGGTAACCTAAACCGGATCGTCTTAGGGAAAAGACCAAGGCGCCATCCTGAGGTGACTCTGAGTTCGATGTTGGATCCAACGGGCCGTGGATGCCCCAAGTACTATTTATACTGGCATTGGTTACTATTGTTTATGGTGATGCCTAGGCTATTCCTGAGGTTATTATTATGGTTCCCACATGTTTTTGATGATCATATCTCTATATCGTTATGATATTGACATTATTATGTCCAGATTATGATATTGACACCTATTCTATCTAGATTTGATATTGATTGCTCATCTATGATAACGAGATATTGTGGTTTTATCTTGATAATTCAGAACATGAATATTTTAACAAGAAGAAAAGATAGTTGTACTATCTTCATTGTTTATACTCCTTATCTTATGCCATGATTATGTTCAATTAAAATTATTTTAAATTCCTAATTTTAAAACTGTATTATATAATGCATGTTTTCCATTCACCAACTGTAAGCTAACGTTGTATTTAAATATTTTAGGTAATCCGTGAAGGAGCTAGTAGAAGGACTCGGTAGCATCAGGGGATCCAAGATTTATGATATCTTAGGACATTCATTTCATTTTGCATTTTTGAGACAGTATCATCTTGTTATGAGTTGTCATTTGGACAACATGTTGGTTATTTTTCTTAGTGGACTGTTCATGACCCATAATTGATTGTTATGGATTTTGGTTATCAAACCCTTGCATTTTTGGATCTTTTAGCATATTGTTAGTTATTTTAATGATTAAGACTTTCGTGGCTCATTGGGCCAAGACCCGTGGTCCACGGCCAGTCATTCTCCCAAGTTGGGGTGAGACAAGAGTGGTATCAGAGCTTAGGTTTATCGTATCCTAGATGTTTCGATCGTATCATATCATTAGTGCATTATGTCATTAATACAGGTCTGGATCCCCAGAGTCCTATAAGTATATGAGTGTTTGTTCATAGTGGTCATACATTAAAACTCATATATGTTCTTCTTGTACATTGATCCTAAGTGAGATGGCTTGCCCGAGACGTGAGGTGAGTTCTAGGTATGCATCTAGGGAGAATGCATAAGGGGAGCCTACCCCTGGCACTACTCCGATAGCCCCAGCAGCTCCAGTAACTCCAGTGGCTTTGGTAGCCCCAACTACTACAGTAGCCCCAACTACCCCATATGCTCTGATCGCTCCAGTTGCTAAAGGGGGCTATCAAGCTCTCCAAGACTTGGTGAGTATGATTACTGGGCAACAATCTCAATAAAGGGTAGTTGGTGTAGATAGATCTATGAGTTTGAACAAGGGCATGATATTTGAGAAATTCTTAAAAGTAATGTGGGAAATTCCATTCTTAAGGATATTATTGTGATGGTAGACCAAAGAGATGCTTCAATTTTGGAAAGATTGGTCACATATCCACTGATTGCAAAACTAAAGGGGCGGGAGAACAACATGGGCAACAGTCATTTCAGAATCAGAGGCTGCCTGCACGTAATGGTGGGCCAGCTCAATGCCAACATACTCGTCAATGAGATCAGAGGCAGCCTACTTATAATAGCGCACACGGTCAGGGTGCAGTTACTCAGGGGCGTGTGTATGCTCTTACTCGTGAGGAGGCAGAAGCTTCACCATTTGTGCTCACATATCCACTGATTGGCGCTTCACCACACGCCACCAATGT
This sequence comes from Aequorea victoria, assembly GCA_032361285.1. NCBI lineage: Eukaryota > Metazoa > Cnidaria > Hydrozoa > Leptothecata > Aequoreidae > Aequorea > Aequorea victoria. The sequence goes on along the minus strand of JAUTBS010424151.1, from coordinate 13,197 downwards.
TCAGTCTGTCCTTTCAAAATGTAAGTTGCCAATGACACTTTATGTTCATCTGTGCAACCCAATCATACAAAAATCTTCTCTAGGCGTAGCTTCCATGTTTTTGCATCATCAGGATTGATTGACCCTTAAAGGTCGGATGGTGTGCTTTCAAGAATTTCTTAAACATTGAGCCTTTATCTATGCTCATATATCTGTCTGCACTAACTACCCTTGGTTGAGTTCGTTGCCCAACAATCATGTTCACCAGGGCTTGGAGAGCTTGAAGAGCTCCTTCAGCAATTGGGGCTTCTGGGACAGTTGATGCTATCGGAGTAGCTGGGGCTATTCGAGCCACTGGAGTTTCTGTAACTTCTGGGGCTACTGGAGTAGTTCTCGGAGTATGCTCCCTTTGTGCGTCTTCCGTAAATGCATACCTAGAACTCACATCATGTCTCGGACGAGCCATCTTACTGAAGGTAAATATAGGATAAGAACATATATGAGAAAATGCTTAATCAACAACTAAACAGGAACTCATAACTTATAGAACTCTGGGTATCCGGACCTCTTCTACTGACATGATGCATCACTAAGACGATACTATAAACTTATGCTCTGATACCATTCTTGCCACACCCCAGTTTAGGAAATGTGACTGGCCATGGATATTGGGTCTTAGCCCAATGAACTAAGAAAGCCTTAAACATACAATTAGTTTACATATGCTAAAAAATACCCAAATGCAAGGGATTTAATTAATTAAAATCCATAAAATAAATGTGGGATAAATAGCCCATACTATCTCAACAGTATGTTGTCTCAATAACTCATAATCATTTATTATTTATTCAGTGCGGAAGCAAAAATGCATGTCCTAAGAGGTCTTATTATTGGATCCCACGAAGCTACTGAGTCCATCAACTAGCTTCTTCCCTGATTACCTAAAATGTTATATTACAATGTCATCTAAAGTTGGTCAATGAAAGCATGCATAATAGAATACAGTTTAAAATAGGAAATTCCAAATATCGTGTACTTCAAACATAATCATGGTATGAGATAAATAGTATAATAAAAAGGGTGATAACACAACTCATCTTTTTTTTTATCAAACATTTTTATATTTTTACTCGTGATCTCAATATCAAGACGAGTCACCAACATTTATCAAAATATCTGTATTTTTTCTTATGAACTCAGTATCAACACGAGTCAACAACATATATCTCAATTTGGCATCAAAGGTGCCAACAACATTCTCATTGTATAAAAATACCAACAATATAATTCGCGCATAAAAATGTCAACAATATAATCAGGGCATCAAGTGCCAATAATAATCAGGGAATCATATGCCAATAGTGATATAACGATATGATCATCAATATGTGTGTGCGAAACCATCAACAACCACATGATCTCCCTGGGAAAATAAGAGACAAATGCCAACAATAATAATACTCAGGGCAGCTTTGGCCTGTTAGATCCAACATTGAACATAGAGTCACCTCAGGATAGTGCTTGGGTCTTTTCCCTAGACGATTCCGGTTCTGGTCATTGGAGACCCCGGACTGTCCCTTAAACTATTGAACAACTAGGATCACCTTAGTCTCCGGACCGGATGTTTTCCCTAGTTCGCCAGAGTCACCTCCTTAGAGGCCTATCCCCTGTACTTTCTACATGGTCTCAAAGATTCACATAACAGTATATAAAACATTTATACCATGATTTTCATAATAGAATATCATAACAGTATCATTAAAAGCATTTAAAATATATGCATTTCATTTTTAAAGTAATTTTGGGATACGGGGATTTGTTCAAAATAAGTAGCATGACAATTCTCTCACGTGATATCCACTGCAAGGATAATGAAATAGAAAAAGACATGTAGTGATCCTCGTTACCCTGATTTATGCAATGATATAGATCATAATCAATAATTAAAGCTAACTAAATCATTTAAAGCTATCAAATGGAACCTCCTCCCGTTTATAAGTTTTAAAATTTGTTTCAGGTATTAATTTAATCATTAATTAATTTTACTTTATCATTAAACTGATACACAAACAGAGCCTTACTTTTATAATTAAAATAGGAAGGTTTTTAGGAAATTTTGGTATTTTGAGTCGACCCAAACGATCAGTCAGTCGACACAACAGAGGGAAGGCTCGACAGAAAGGTACCACAGTGGCTGTGAGTGAACACAGCTAACCCATGAGTCGACCCAACTGAGAAGACTCTCGGTATGTCACTAACAGGTGACTGTGAGTCGACTCAAAGGGTCCATGAGTTGACCCAAGTTCAGCAGATGACCATGAGTCGATACAGTGAAGGCCATGTGTCGACTCAAAGGCAAGAAACTATAGTAACAGGTGACTATGAGTCGACCCAAATGAAGGATGAATCGACTCAAAGTAGAGTGAGCTGAGACAGCTCCTCTTGAGTCAACCAAAATAGGTCATGAGTCGACTCAAGGTAAGAGTGAGTCGAACCAAGTCTCAAAGGTGATGCATGAGTCGACTCAAAGGGCTTATGAGTCGACCCAAACTAAGGCCTGAGAAACAACCGAGGTCTTACCATCATGAGTTAACTCAACTTCCACGTGAGTCAACCCACTGGCAAGGGAACTCAGTTCTAAGGGGCGTGAGTCCACTCAATCTCATTTTGAGTCGACCCAAAGCTTCAGACCAGGGATTTCAATGGCTGAAATGTCTGTAATTCATGGTATTTTCTCTTACTTTCTTCATTATTTATTATTTCATATTTATTTTATCATATTTCTGAATGGTTTATGTACATAAACGTATATATTTTTAATGTATATTTTATATATGGTTTTTCTGTAATCTCATATATTACGTATATATATATAACGAATATATGATATCTTATTTATGTATATCACTATGTTTATAAATGTATATATATATCTGGACCTCTGTTATATATCTGTATATCTATATGTGTTTGAAACAATTAAGGATTCAAGCTTTAATCAAGGATTAGTCAACTACATAACGATGTGATATATATATATATATGTATATCTGTATATAATCAAAAATAGAGGATATGAGAGACGAACCAGAAAATAAGGAAAGCTACAGACAATGACGATGATGATGGCACCAGTGATAGGTGACGACGTCGATGGTGGTGATGGCGTTGGTGGCGCTGCTCGGTGGTGGCAGCGGTGGTGGCTGCTGGGCAGCAGCGCTGGAAGAAGAGCCAAGAGGGGGAGATCACAGAGAAAGGAAACTGAGAGGGATGATAAGGTTTCTGAGAGGAATGAGATTTCTCAGGGAGGGAATCCCATTTATAAGGAATTGCCCACTGATTTCCAGGGATCATATCCCCCAAATACTTCCTTATTGTTTATCTTTCTAAAACAGTCACCAGCTGTCATCTCACATGCACATCCAATTTTTTTTTCCTCTTTTGTCTCATTCTTTTCTTATTTAATTACAAATAACAAAATTTATTAATTAATAACATATTTGATTTATCATTTATTTATTTTAAAAAAAAAGTTTCAGAATATTAATTTATTTAATTAAATTTTTAATTAGTAATTTATTTTCATTAATTAATTTATATATGTATTTTACTGGTTTTACGTTCTTCTCCCCTTTAAAGAATTTCGTCTTCGAAATTAAATTACTAACCTTGAAGAGACAAATATGTATAACATTCGCGAATCTCGTCTTCGCGTTCCCACATGGCCTCTTCTACTTTATGATTTCGCCATAAGATTTTGACGTGTTGAATTTGCTTATTCCGTAGAACTTTTTATTTGGTATCAAGAATCTAAACAGGTTGCTCCTCATAGGTCAAATCTCCACGTACTCGAAGTGACTCATTATCCACTACATTCGTGGGGCTATAGACGTACTTCCTCAATTTTGATATATAAAACACATTGTGCACTCCCGTAAGATTAGTTGTCAAAGCTACACGATACGCCACCTCACCAACTTGGTTTAGGATCTCAAAAGGTCCAATATATCGGAGACTCAACTTCTCCTTCTTGCTAAAACGGATAATTCTTTTCCAAGGTAAAACCTTTAGGAATACCATATCTCCAACTGAAAATTCTAAGTCTCTCCTACGTAGATCGACATAACTCTTTTGTTAGCTTTGAACTACTAAAAGAATATTCTGAATAGTGACAATCTTCTTAGTCGCATCCTTTACTAGATCAGGTCCAAGAAGCTGTCTCTCGCCAACTTCATACCAATACAAAGGCGACCTATATTTCCGCTCATACAACGCTTCATATGGTGCCACTCCCAAACTTGAATGATAACTATTATTATAAGAGAACTCCATCAACGATAACTGATCATTCCAATTACCTTTTCACTCCAATGCACAAGCTCTTAACATATTCTCCAACGTCTGAATAGTTCTCTTTGACTATCCATCACGGTCTGTGGGTGATAAGTTGAACTAAAATCTAATCGAGTACCCATAGCAGTCTGCAAGGCACCCCAAAACTTAGAGACAAAATGTGGATCACGATCCGAAACAATCGAAACTGGTGAACCATGAAGCTGTACAATCTCTCTCACATATAACTGTGCCAAACAATCCAAGGTGTGTGTCATCTTGATAGCAATGAAGTACACTGACTTCGTAAGTCGATCCACTATTACCCAAATAACGTTGTATCCATTATATGTACGGGGAAAATAAGATACAAAATCCATCATGATATTCTCTCACTTCCACTCGTGTAGTGGTAAAGGTTGTAGTTTTCCCGCTGGCCTTTGATATTCAACTTTCACTTGCTGACAAGTAAGGCGCTGCGCTACGAATTTTGCTATGTCTCGCTTCATCTCATTCCACCAGAAATGCTATCGAAGATCTCTATACATCTTAATACCTCCAGGATGGATACTATACCCCAAACTGTGAGCTTCGACCAAGAATCTCATTCTTCAACTCACTACTGGCAGGTATGCAAACTTGATCTCTGAATTTAAGAATTCCATCGTCACTGATGCTAAAATTTTTACTCTCACCTTTGTGCAATTCCTCCATATTCCTCTTGTATTGAAGATTACCCGTTGAGCCACACGGATTCTCTCCAGCAAGGTCGGTTTCACTGTCAATTGACTACACAATGTAGTTTCTCCATGTTGTAGAATCTCTACTCCCATTCTCCTCAAATCCTCTACTAAATGATGTTGGATGGTTAGTGATGCCAAACTAACTCCTAATGGCTTCCTACTCAATGCATCTTCCACCACGTTTGCTTTTTACGAATGGTAAAGTTTCTCAACATCATAGTCCTTCAACAATTCAAGCCATCATATTTGCCTCAAGTTCAGCTCTTTCTAAGTAAAGATATACTTTAAACTTTTTTGATCAGTGTAAATCTCATAAGATTCTCCATACAAGTAATGTCACCATATCTTTAGCGCAAAAATGATGGCTGTCAACTCCAAATCATGCGTGGGGTAATTCTTCTCATGTACTTTCAACTGGCGAGAAGCATAAGCTATCACCTTACCATGCTACATCAGAACACAACCCAAACCTTGATGAGATGCATCACTATAAATTACAAAATTACCGCCCTCCGTTGGTAATGGTAGAACTGGTGCTCAAGTCAACCTCTTCTTAAGCTCTTGAAAACTTTGCTCGCACTTCTTCGTCTATTCATACTTTACTCCCTTCCGAGTAAGGCTTGTAAGTGGTTGGACAATACGAGAAAACTCTTTCACGAACCGTTGATAGTAGCCCACTAGTCCCAAGAAACTATGTATCTCAGTCACTGACGTTGTCTTGGCCAATCAACAATAGCCTTTATCTTACTGCTATCCACTAATACTCCATTTTATTGACTACGTGGCCAAGGAATGATACATTGTCTAGCCAGAATTCACACTTAATAAACTTAGCGTACAACCTCTTCTCCCTGAGAGTTTGAAAAACCTCCCTCAAATGTTCTTTATGTTCCTCCTTGATTTTAGAATAGATCAGGATATCATCAATGAACACAACTACAAAACGATCTAGCAGTGGTTTGAAAATTCGATTCATCAAATCCATGAATGTCGCTAGAGCATTGGTCAAACTAAAAGACATAACCAAGAACTCATAGTGGCCATAACGAGTTCTGAAAGCTGTCTTTCAAATGTCTATCTCTTTGACTTTTAGTTGGTGATAACCAGACTGCAAGTCAATCTTGGAGAACACTTGAGCACATTGTAACTGATCAAGTAAATCATCAATGCGCGGCAATAGGTATCTATTATTTACAGTAACCTTATCCAACTCTCAATAGTCAATGCACAACTGTATAGAACTATCTTTCTTCTTCACAAATAAAATTGGAGCTCCCCACGGTGAGACACTGGGTCTAATGAACCCTTGTCTAACAGCTCTTGTAACTGAACTTGCAACTCCCTTAGTTCCAAGGGTGCCATCATGTACAGCACCTTAGAGATGGGCGTAGTACCAGGAAAAAGATCTATCATGAACTTAATCTCCCGATCAGGAGAAAGACCAGGTAAATCTTCTGGGAAGACATCGAAAAATTTCCTTATAATAGGAAGTTCATCGAATTTAATGTCAGGTACCTTTGTGTCTAACACACATGCCAAAAAACCTTCACAACTCTTCCTCAACGTCCAATTTTCATGAAGGACAGCTAACCTCACGTCTCCCTAAAAGAAGAACTTAGGTTGCCCGGGTATATTGAAAATTACACTATTATAATATCAATCAACGGTAGCATGATACTTCAAAAGCAAATCCATGCCTAAGATGACATCAAAGTCACGAATGGCTAGTGATATAATATCTACCGATAATATATTATCATCCAATTCCACTACCCTAAAATGACATATCTCATGCAGTAATATTGTATCCTCAATAGGAGTGGATAGAGAAAGACATACACCCAAAGGTTCTACCGTAGCAGATAACGGATGCAAGAACTCAGGCAAAGCAAAAGAATGCGTAAAACCAGAATCAATAAGAGCTCTAGCAGGAACAGATGATATGATAATAGTACCTTGCACCACATAGGGTGAAGCTTCTACGTTCTCATGAGTAAGAGAAAAAACAAATTCTTGAGTAACTGCACCTTAACTTTGTGCCTTATTGAAAGAAGGTTGTCTCTGATCTCCTTGTCGGTTATATGGACTTTGAGCTGGTCCACTATTATGTACAGGAGGCCTTTGATTCTGAAATGACTGCGGCACCTATTGTCCTCGTGCTCCCTTATTCTTGCAATTAGGAGTTATATGGTCAGTCTTTCATTAAGCAAAACACTTTTTCGGTGTACCATCACAATAAAATCCATGAGAGTGAATCTGTCCGCAACGGTTACATGGATAATGGGTCTGCTGTCCTGCATTCCCATTAGTCTGAGTATGTGGTTGGGTTTGTGTATAAGCCTTCTTGGCAGGATTATCGCCTCCAAAGTTATTCCCTGTTGGTTTTGAGTGTCTAAATCTCTTAGGTTGCAGCTCCTTACTTTTCTGTGCATCATTCAAACACTTTTTTGCCAAAAGAGCCTTGGTCACCAACTCAGACAAAGACTTTGCCTCGAATAGCGAGACTCTATTATGAATAGCTGGGCATAGACCCCTTTCGAACAATACTACTTTATCCTCCTTTTCGGCTACATATTATGGCGTGTACCTGGACAACTCAGCAAACTTTGCCTCGTATTCTGCCATTAACATTCCTTTTTGTTCCAGCATAAGAAATTGTACTTGCTTCTGCTTCTTGATAGCCACTGGATAGTATTTATCGTCGAATAATGTTAGGAATGCAGTCCATACGAGCTCCTATTCATTTCCTTGGTATTGGTGCTTCACCATACGCCACCTATATTCAACCTGTCCTTTCAAAATGTAAGTTGCCAATGATACTTTATGTTCATCTGTGCAACCCAATCATTCAAAAATCTTCTCTATGGATAGCTTTCATGTTTCTGTAACATTAGGATTGGTTGGTCCCTTAAAGGTCGGAGGATGTGCTTTGAAGAATTTCTCAAACACTAAGCCTTTATCCAAGCTCATAGATCTGCATGCACTAACTACCCTTAGTTGAGTTTGTTGCCCAACAATCATACTCACCAGGGCTTGGAGAGCTCCTTTAGCAACTGGGGCAGCTGGAGCTTCTGGGACAGTTGGTGCTATCGGAGTAGCTAGGGCTGTTGGAGCCACTGGGGTTTCTGTAACTTCTGGGGCTACTAGATCCCACAAAGCTACCGAGTCCATCAACTAGCTTCTTCCCTGATTACCTGGAATGTTATATTACAACGTCAGCTAAAACTGGTGAGTGAAAGCATGCATAATAGAATACAATTTAAAATAGGGAATTCAAAATATCTTGTACTTCAAAAATAATCATGGTATGAGATAAATAGTATAATAAAAAGGGTGATAACGCAACCCATCTTTTCTTCTTTATCAAAATATTTAAATTTTTTCTCGTGATCTCAATATCAAGACGAGTCACCAACATTTATCAAAATATTTATATTTCTTCTCGTGATCTTGGTATCAAGACGAGTCACAAACATATATGTCAATTTCTCATCAAAGGTGCCAACAACATTCTCATCGCATAAAAATGCCAACAATATAATTCGCGCAAAACATGCCAACAATATAATCAGGGCATCAAGTGCCAATAATAATCAGGGTATCATATGCTAATAATGGTATAATGATATGATCATCAATATATGTGTGTGAAACCATCAACAATCACAGGATCACCTAGGAAAATAAGTAACCAATGCCAATAATAATAATACTCAAGGTAGCTTTGGCCCGTTGAATCAAACATCGAATATAGAATCATCTCGGGATGGCGCCTGGGTCTTTTTCCTAGACGATTCTAGTTTAGGTCACCAGAGACCCTAGATTATCCCTTAAACTGTTGAGCAACTAGGGTCAGCTCAATCTCTGGGACGGGTCTTTTCTCTAGTTGGCCAGAGTCACCACCTTAGAGGCCTATCTTCTGGACTTTCCACATGGTCCCAAAGATTCACATGATTGCACCATAATAGATAAAAAACCTTTTGTATATAAAACATTTATACCATGATTTTCACAAAAGAATATCATAACAGTATCATTAAAAGCATTTAAAAATAGGCATTTCCTTTTTAAAGTAATTTAGGGATACGGGGATTTGTTCAAAATAAGTAGCATGACAATTCACTCACCTGATATCCAATGCAAGGACAATAAAATAGCAAAAGCAATGTAGGGATCCTCATTACCCTGATTTATGCAATGATATAGATCATAATCAATAATTAAAGTTAACTAAACCATTTAAAGCTACCAAACAGAACCTCCCAAGTTTACAAGTTTTAAAGTTTGTTTCATGTATTAATTTAATCATTAATTAATTTTACATTATCATTAAACTAGTACCCAAATAGAGCCTTAACTTTAGAATTAAAACATGAAGGTTTTTAGAAAATTTTGGTACTTTGAGTTGACCCAAATAATCAGTGAGTCGACACAACAGAGAGAAGGCTTGTGTAGAAAGGTACCACGGTAGCTGTGAGTTGACACAGGAAAACCATGAGTCGACCCAACTGAGTGGACTCTCGGCATCTCACTAATAGGTGACTATGAGTCAACTCAAAGGGTCCATGAGTCGGCCCAAGCCTAGAAGATTACCATGAGTCGACACAGTGAAGGCCATATGTTGATCCAAAGGCAGGAAATTACGGTAACAAGTGACTGTGAGTCTACCCAAAGGAAGGATGAGTCGACGGAAAGCAAAGTGAGCTGAGACAGCTCCTCTCCAGTCGACAAAAATAGGTCATGAGTGGACTCAAGGTAAGAGTGAGTCGAACCAAGTCTCAAAGGTGATGCATGAGTCGACTCAAAGCATCTATGAGTCGACCCAAAAAAAGCCTAGCAGTGGTCATGAGTCGACTCAAAGGGCTTATGAGTCGACCTAAGCCAAGGCCTAACAACCGAGATCTTACCATCATGAGTCGACTCAACTTCCATGTGAGTCGACCCACTAGCAACGGAACTCAGTTCTAAGGGGCGTGAGTCGACTCAACCTCATAGTGAGTCGACCCAAAGCTTTGGACCAGGGGTTTCAATGGCTGAAATCTCTATAATCCACGGTCTTTTCTCTTACTTTCTTCATTGTTTATTGTTTATTGTTTATTATTTCATATTTATTTTATCATATTTTCGAAAGATTTATGTACATAAACGTATATATTTTCAATGTATATTTTATACATAGTTTTTCTGTAATCTCATATATTACGTATATATATATATATAACAGATATATGATACCTTATTAATATATATCAATATATATATATGTATATATATATCTGAGCCTATGTGTGTAGACACTCCATTTTTGATTAAATCAAATATCAGTCGGTTCCCGTAGCCTTCCGATGATGAAAAGTGCATTAGTCACGATCAAAAGAACTTCTGCACGTGTTCGAAAGTTTGAAGAGTACTTCTAAGTGCAACTCAAGCACCCCGAAATAACTAAAAAATCCCTAAAAATACCAAAAACACCCCTCAGTGCCATAACCCAGCGTGGCGCCACCTCAAGTGGCGCACACCCCTTCACTCCCACAATATCTGATGCCACCTTAAAACTCAATTGCCAGCGTCGCACCATATCCTTTCAATCCACTAGCAAAACCGTGTCAGAACCCCAAAATTGAGCTAAACTGACTTTAAAACCAGGCGCTGCGCCACCTCACATGACGCACGCCCCTTCCCACATGGCGCACGCCACTTGATAGGAGACTTCGACACTAAGTCATCTCCTTGCTCGAATTCTCTATAAATAGGACTCCCCCCACTATTTCAAAAGCCATAAAAAAATTGGAAATAATTCCCAAGCTAAATTTCTGACAAATTATACCCCAAACCCTTGCCTGACTTCAATTCCTTACTTGGAAGGACTCGGAAGACCCAAAGATCGTGCGGAAGACTCTCCGAAGACGTGCTGTACGTGAGGAAAGACTCAAAAACTGCTAGAAACTCAGCTCACGGGATATACGGTAGATGTTCATTTTTTATTTTATTTATTTCCATATATATAATTTTTCTTTAAAATCCCTTTTTTATTATTCGTTAAAAAAGGGAGAAAAGGTCGTTGACCTCATTCTCCTGGATTTTTCTTTCTAAATAAATGTTAAAGCATATTTCATTTTAGTCTTTTAGAAGAATCGCATATTAGCCATTTCTTTTCTTCATTTTTAGTCTTTTAGTAGAATCGTATATTAGCATCTTTCCTTTCTTTCTTAGCATTTCTATCCTTCTTTAGAATTGCATGTAACATTTTCTTTGCATTTTCTGTCATTTTATGTTTTAATAGTATACCTTGTAAGCTCAATATGTATCAAATGCACTGTTATGCTACCATCTCCCTATTTAACATGCCTAAAGTGTAAATATGCGTAGAAAGTCTTAGTTTTAGGTTAGGTTTTATTTTCTTGTTTGATTTTGCATGTTCTCTCTTTAATCCCCTTTTTGTATGTATTATTTTTGATAAATTTAAAACAAGAACAAAACGAAACTGTTAAGTAGAGGCCAATCCTAGGATCGGGCGAGAGGGGTGCCTAACACCTTTCCCTTTTGTACCCTAGCCCCTGAACCACGAACTCTGGTAAGGACGGATTAGTTTTCCTTGAAAGAATTTTTAGTTTCTTGGTTTATTCGAAAATTAAGTGGCGACTCCAAAATTTTGTGCCGTCTTCAACACAGATGAACATTTAAGGAAAAACCCCTCTCTTTTCCATTTTTATTTATATTTCTGAAAAGGCGATGAGAGGGCGGGATCCCCACAGTGGCGACTCCACTGGAGATTTATTTTAAAAGTGTGTCAAACTTGAAAAATGTTCTGAACGGTTCTTGTCTTAAATTTATCATTAGTATTAGCATTGCATGCATTAGTTTTCCATCTCCCGACTTCACTTTTTCATTGGGTACTTTTCAAAAAAAAAGAATAAAGGAGAAAATAAAATAAAACAAGTGCTTCCCTACCCTTCACTTCGGCAGTTCTTTGGAAAGAATTTGTCTCGGAGCTATGTGGGCGATGTTAGCAAGCCTTTTGGCCATATGCCAACTCCTTTAGATACTGATAAAAAGGGTCATTGCGTACTATTTGACCCGGTTCAGGTGTTGCTTGGCCGGTTAGGTATATTCTTGATTCCAATTCAGAAGGTACCCGGTTACTGGACTACCAAGCCTTTTCATTTACATTTAGTTAAAGCTTAGAACTTTTCTTTTAGGATAAAAACTCTAATAGGTTATATGCTTCTACTTAGTGTTTGCTTTTTGAATGATTAGAGGAGCTTTCTCTTGGCCGGGTCTCGACCCGTGCCTCGTTCCCCTTCGGGGGTGCTTCTGTTGTCGGACGCCGTTAAGTCGTTGCGTGACTATCCCGTGTTTTGTTTGGTCGGATCTCGACCCGTGCCTCATTCCCCTTCGGGGATGTTTCTGTTATTGGACGTCGTTAGGCCGTTACCTGACCGTCCTTTGTTTCGTTTTGCCGGCTCTCGACCCGTGCCTCGTTCTCCTTCGGGGATGTTTTTGTTGTCGGACGTCGTTAGGCCATTGCCTGACCATCCCGTGTTTTGTTTGGCTGGGTCTCGACCCGTGCCTCGTTCCCCTTCGGGAATGTTTCTGTTGTCGGACGCCGTTAGGCTGTTGCCTGACCGTCGTTTGTTTCGTTTTGCCGGGTCTCAACCCGTGCCTCGTTCCCCTTCAGGGATGTTTCTGCTGTCGGACGCCGTTAGGCCGTTGCCTGACCGTCCCATGTTTTGTTTGGTTGGTTCTCGACCCATGCCTCGTTCCCCTTCGAGGATGTTTCTATTATCGGACGTCGTTGCCTGACCATCCCGTGTTTCGTTTGGCCAGGTCTCGACCCTTGCCTCGTTCCCTTTCAGGGGTGCTTCTATTATCGGATGTCGTTAGGCCGTTGCCTGACCATCCTCTGTTTCGTTTGGCCGGGTCTCGACCAGCACCTCGTTTTCCTTTCGGGGGTGCTTTTGTTGTTAGACGCCGTTAGGCCATTGCCTAACCATCCTCTGTTTCGTTTGACCGGGTCTCGACCCGCGCCTCGTTTCCCCTTCGGGGGTGCTTCTATTGTCGGATGCCGTTAGGCCGTTACCTAACCGTCTCGTGTTTGGTCGGGTCTCGACCCGCGCCTCGTTTCTCTTTAGGGATATTTTTT
>JAUTBS010424040.1:0-16116 GCA_032361285.1 Aequorea victoria | reverse complement strand
TTTACTTTGATCACCCACTTCTCTAGGGTTTAGAGAGCTTATGTTCTAGGATTAGAATCCCTTTTTAACCAATTAAAGTAATCCTACATCTTCATTTGATGTTCAGTGCATAATGGTCGTGTCGTGAAAAGTGAGGCATCACATGGCGCACGCCATGTGATGTGGCGCGTGCTATGCTGAGGTGTGTGATGTGGCACGGTGCCATGTGATTATTTATTTTAGGGCCAGGTTCAGATTCCCCAAATTTCCTATAAAAAGGAGGTCCAGCCTTCTTTCAAACAACAATCCCTGATTTTACAACATGGTTTCTTCCAGCCAAAATTCTGCCTTACTGTACCGACGAATTTACCCAGATCGAGCAAACCAGTTTCGTAAATTTTTGTTTGAACGCTCTTTTCAATCTGAGGTTCGTGATGATGGATTGAAATGTTATGAAGGCATCCACTCAGTTATGGGATCCGGTGGCTCATACTTTCAGGCTTGGAGATGAGGAGCTCTGTCCGACCATCGAAGAGTTCGAAGCTACCCTACATCTTTTCCCCCGAGTGGAGGTTTTGATTCCTTTATTGTTGGTGAGTCCAAAGAAACTCCTGCGAGATTTATACGGTTTCAGCGGTAGTGAAGCTTCTCTCATTCTGTATGGTGGGATTCATGACACATCCTGCCTGATGAGTTACTTCCGTCCTGCCGGCTCTCTTTCTGATTTTCCTTTGCAGTCCTGTCGTCGCTATGCCATGTGCATCTGTCTTCTGGCCCACTTTCTTCTTTTCCCAAGAGATGACGATGTCAACACTACCTTAGTACATGTAGCCTCCCAGATAAAATAGGGGAAGAACTTTGTACCATTGGTCTTGGCTGAGACACTGATTGGTTTGAATGTTGTGCAGTCTGGTGTCTCTTTTGCTTTTGCGGGCAGTCCCCTAATTCTCCAGGTATCTTTCAAAGCTCTTATTTTTACACATTTCTCTCAATTTTTGCAGTTAGGCTCTCATTTTTCTCATGTTTTTGAATTGTTCTACTCGACTATCCTTTTACATATCTCTCGATTTTTCTGCTCGACTCTCATTTTTCTATATTTTTCTCTCAAATCTGGTTGATAGAGAAGGTGAATATCCTGGAGTATCCGCTGGCGAGTGTCGATACCCCGAGAGAATTTTTATAAAGAGGGGTTTACTGCCCCTGCATTACCATGACTGAGTGACACAATTTCTTTGAGGCCCAGATGGGTGAGAACATCTGCTGGAGTTGTCTCTGGTAGACTATTCCTGCGGTAATGGCTTTGACTATGGATCACTCCGACGTCTTGCTTGTAGGCTTGAGCTTGACCACTTTCTATTTTTCTTCTCGTATTCTACGTCAGTTGGGTCATGCTCAGCCGAGTCCTTCGGTTGTGACTCATATGTCCACTTCCTTTCATCATGCTCCATTTTTGGAGCAGTATCGGTGGTTCCAGTTATCTCAAAGGATGATTGAATCGGAAGATCCTTGAGTGATGCCTTTCTGATGTAATCCTTTTAGTTGGGAGGGGATAAGGGTAGAAAGAAGGCAACGATTTGAAAAAGGGAGGACTCAATCTAGTTGTTCCTGCTGCACTTCCATTATTATGTTATCTTTTTTCTCTTTTGTTTTCATTTTTAGAAAAAGAATTAGGATTTTTACTTTTCCTTTTTCATGTATAAACTTCGTTCATTAAAGCTACGTAATGAAATTTTTTTCCTTTTCTGATATTTGTTCTTCTCACTTTATTGGTTTGATGTTCGTTTTTTCCATATAAGGGAAACTAATCAAAGGATTTAAAAAGATCTTCACATTGAAATCATAATTAGATAGAGAGTTTTGAAAGATGAAGCTTGGGCAAGTGTTTCCCCTTTTCTTTTATCATTTGTTTTTGTTTTTTGTATTTTGGGAGAAGGGTTCATTTATGTACGGATTTGGGCCGAACTTCAGATTGAAGTTGCCTACATATCTCAAAAAAAGGAATCAGGCCACAACGTAGTGCCGGTCTGGTCCCACTCTAGGTTTTAACACTCTCCTTTTTTATGCCATTCTTTTGCTAAAGTCGCCCTTTTAGGTTTTCAACCTTGCAGGCTGCTCTTACTTTTGCTTGGGTTGTTCAATTTCATCAGTTTTTTAACCCAGCGAGCCTCTTTTATTTATATATATATATATATATTTTTTAAGGGTAGTACTTTTTAAGCTGGTACAACTTTGTTGGGGTATTGAAAGTGTTTCCGTCCAGATCCATAATAATAGCGGCTCCTCCCGTCATAATAGCTTTGATTATATATGGCCCGCCCCAATTTGATTTGAATTTTCCTCTTGGATCAAATATGGGGGCTTAGATTTCTTTGAGTACCAGGTCCCCTTCCTTGAGGTCCCTGGCCTTGACTTTTTTGTTAAATGGTCGGGCTACCCTTTTCAGATAGCCTTGTACATGAAAGAGCGCTCCCAGTCTTCTTTCGTCGAACAAAAGTAAGTCTTCAAAATGATTCCTCTGCCATTTTTCTTTTGGTCTACTGCACTCTGCTATAAATTTAAGAGAATGAACTTCTAGCTCTACGGCTAAGACAACTTCCATTTCGTATACTAGAGAGTAGGGGTGACTCCCATCGAGGCTCGGATTGACGTCCTATAGTCCCAAAGGGCAAATGGAAACTGTTTCGACCAATCATTACTGGCTTCTATTGTCCTTTGCAGGATTCTTTTCATGTTTTTGTTAGCCACCTCGACTGCTCCATTTGTCTCTGGCCTGTATAGTGATGACTTGTACGAGACGATTCTGTATTCTTCTATCAAATCTAGTACTTCCCCTTGTAAGTAGAACCCATTGTCGAATATGATTTCATGAGAAACACCATATCGGCATATAATATTCTGCTTGATAAACTTGGCCATTGGAGAAGCTTTTAGGACTGAAAAGGAAGCAGTCTCGACCCATTTTGTGAAATAGTCGACAGCTACGAAGATGAATTTGTGCTCATTCGAGGCTTTCGGCATGACCTTGCCAATGATGTCTATTCACCATACTGAAAATGGCCAAGGGGAAGTCATACTGTATAATTATAATGGTGGTAAATGTACTAGATTTAGCACTGGCGGCATCTTTTGATGAACCTGACACAATCCGTTTCCATTGTCATTCAAAAATAACATCGTTGTAAGATTTTCTTGGCCAACATCATCCCATTCATGTGCAGCCCATAGACACCTTCATGTATTTCTCTTACGATCTCTTGACATTCTTCGTCTGTTACACAAAGTTTGTTCACCCCTAGATAGGCCTTCTGTACATCTTTTTGGCACAGATGACGAACTGAGCTGCTAATCTTCTGATGGCTCTTTTATCTTTCTCGCTACTGTTCTCTAGGTATTTTCCCTCCTCAATGAAGTTTCGGATGTCGTGGAACCATGGAAAACCATCTCCTTTTTCTTGTTATAAGGCTGCAACTTCGTATGCTCTTATGCTCCTCTGTTCAATCACCAAAAGCCTCATTTTGGCCTTTACAGGTATGTCAATCATGGAGGCAAGAGTGGCAAGGGTATCAGCAAATTTATTCTGAAGCTAGGGTATATGATTGAAAACAACTTTCTTAAAATTGGGGATAAGTCGATTGAGCTCCTGGTAATATGCCATTAGTTTTTTGTTCTTTGACCTTCCATTTCCCACTGGCTTGGGAAATAACTGAGGCAAAGTCACTGATCACTTCTAGCTTTCTTGCACCCAATTCCAAGGCAGTTTCCATTCTGGGGATACACGTTTCGTATTCGGCTTGATTGTTAGTAACCTCAAAGTTTAGCTTGTAGGCTAACGGAATATGCGAGTCACCTGGAGTGACCAACAGTATCCTGATTTCATAACCATATTAGTTTGAGGCACTGTCAAAGTATAGCATCCGTAGCTCATTCTCAACTGTTAACACATCTTCATCGGGAAACTAAAACTCTCATTCTTCTTGTCCCTCAACTGGCTGATCTGTTACGACTCATTCTTTTATTGATTTTCTGGTCTTGTAGTGCAGTTCAAACTCGGCCAATAATAATAACCATTGAGGCAATTTTCCTGTCAGTGCAGGTTTTTTGAACAGGTACTTAAGCAAATTTTTTCAACAAGTACTTAAGTGGGTCCATTCTAGAAATTAATACAATAGGGTATGCCAACATGTAGTGTCATAATTTTTTGGAAGATCACACCAAAGTCCAACAAGTTTTCTCCAGCGGCGTGTATCGGGCATCACAATCTATTATTTTCTTTCTTAAGTAATACATGACCCTTTCTTCATCATTGTCCCCTTCTTGCTCTATCATATAGCCCATTGCAGACTCATTCACTTATAGGTACAGGATCAAAGGTTTACCTGGTTCTAGAGAGAAAAGCACAGGAGGTTTTTATAGGTACTCTTGGAATGACTCAAAGGCATTCTGGCAATGCTGGTCCCATTGAAATTTTGTATTCTTTCATAGCAAACGGAAGAGAGGTTCACAGGTTATAGTCAATTTTGAGATGAAACGAATGATGAATTAAATTTTTCTAAGGAATCCTCTTACTCCTTTCTCCGTCCTTGGGGGAGGCATTTCCAAAATTGCCTTAATCTTAGAGGGATCCACCTCTATCCCTCTTTGGATAATGATGAATCCCAACATCTTGCCTTCTGTAAGTCAAAAAGCATACTTCTGCGGGTTCAACCTCATATGATACTTCCAGATTCTCTCAAAGAATTTCTCTAAGGATGGGGTATGTCTTTCACGATCATTGGATTTGACGATCATATCATCGACATATACTTTCACTTCTTTGTGTATCATGTCGTGGAGTAATGCCATTACAGCACGTTGATATGTGGCTCTTGTATTTCTCAAACCAAAGGGCATGACCCTATAACAATATGTTCCCCACGGTGTGGTGAATGTAGTCATTTCTCTATCTTCAGGTGCCATGAGAATCTAATTGTAACTAAAGAATCCATCAATGAATGATAGCAGTGCATGTCTGGCAGTGTTGTCCATGAGGACATCTATATATGGTAGAGGGAAATCGTCTTTGGAAATTGCCTTGTTAACATGGACAACATTAACGAAAACTCACACTCGACTGTCTTTGTTTGGAACATGGACAATATTAGCAACCGACTGGGGATACTCTGTCACCTGAAGAAAGCCGACGTTTACTTGTTTGGTAACTTCTTCCTTGATTTTGAGAGCTCAATCAGG
Organism: Aequorea victoria; assembly: GCA_032361285.1. Lineage (NCBI taxonomy): Eukaryota > Metazoa > Cnidaria > Hydrozoa > Leptothecata > Aequoreidae > Aequorea > Aequorea victoria. The sequence goes on along the minus strand of JAUTBS010424040.1, from coordinate 10,908 downwards.
TCTTATACGTCTTAGATTTTTTTTTATAGGTTTGGCATCGGGGTAGAGGGGTATTTTGTGTTGGACGATATATGGGTCAATTCCAGACATGTCTGCGTATGACCACGTGAAGACATTTTAAAATTCCTTTAATAATTCGATTAATGGTTCACATTCTTCATTTGATAAAACGGAACTGATCTGGATCATTTGTGGATCCTTTTCAGAATCCAGATTTATTGAAAAAGTTTCTGCAATCAAAGGTTTGGCGTGCATTTCTTCCTCTTTTTCAATTAAAAGTTTTAGCTCTAGGGAAACAACACCATCAAAATCATCGGAGTCAACAATCAAACATTCACAAGGAAGTACAGCAGGGTAACCAGAAGAGTTCTTCATATTATTATTATTATTATTATCATCGAAGATTACAGATTTTGACATGTATTTAGTTGTAACAGAAGACCGAGACATCCCAATAGGTGGATGTTCGGCAGACTCGCCACTGAACTCCAAATCTGTAGACGTTGATCTGTTTCACTCTGAATCTGACTCACTATCTATATTTTCCAGAATATTATATTCGTAGGTCTAATTTTTTGTTACAACACTACCCGTGCTTATTATTAAACTAGAGCAGTCGACTGGTTCATCCCTGACAAGCATGGTGATCTCTTCTACGGCTTCTTCCATATGTATATGAGCTGCTCCCTCAAAGAGCGACTCTAGTGTGAATTCCTCTAGGTCTTCCGTCCAAACTTTTCCGCGTGCCTCTTCTGCTACGTCTTCTGCCTCGTTCTCCTCGGGCTCGCTATCATTCAGCTGATGTTCAAAGAATATCTCCAGGCCAGTTATCTTCTACCCAAACCCCTCATCGATCCATGGTTTCAAAAATCCACAGAATTGAAAAGTCTCACCTTCTTTCACATACTGCCCATTTTGAGGCCCATAGGCTGGCAGCGGAGCCAGGCATTCTGTGTTGGTTTTCTTGGCCCATGCCCTCCTCAATTCTTTCACTCTTAGCTTAGCAAAATCCAGTACCGTGAGCTTGTATCCCAGACCAAAAGTGTATTGATTTCCCTGAACACATATTGGTTCAGTACTACCTTGTTCATTTTTCTTAAGCCCTAGTCCTGCGAAGTATGACATTTAGCCCATCATCATTATCGCCTGAGGTTTCACATATAGTTGCTCTCCATTCATCAGAGTCTGGATAGCTGCTATTTCGTCAAATTCAAAACCGCTCAGGGTGAGTTCTTCTTCCCCGTGCTGTATTTCAAGCAAAGCGGTGCCGTCAGTGGCAGTTGCTTGGATGCTTGATTCACCCAATATAGTTAAGACAACTCCACCCCTTATCATTTTTACCTTCTTCAGCCCAGGTGTCTCCTGCCCGGACCCCTCATTGATCCATGGTTTCAAAAATCCACAAAATGGAAAAGTCTCGCCTTCTTTTGCATACTGTCCATTTGGAGGCCCATAAGCTGGCAGTGGAGCTAGGTATTCTGCGTTGGTTTTCTTGGCTGATGCTCTCCCCTGTGCTTCCACTCTCTCCTTAGCAAAATTCAGTGCCATGGGCTTGTATCCCAGACCAAAAGTGTATTGATTTCCCTGAACACAGATTGGTTCAGTACTACCTTGTTGACTTTCTCCAAGCCCTAGGGGAGTACGACATTTTACACATCATCATTATCGCCGGAGGTTTCACATATAGTTTCTCTGCATTTATCAAAGTCTGGATAGCCGTTGTTTCGTCAAATTCAAAACCACTCACGGTGAGATCTTCTTCCTCGTGCTGTAATTTAAGCAAATGGGTGTCGTCAATGGCAGTTACCTGGATGCTTGATTCACCGAATATAGTTAAGACAGCTCCAACCCTTAACATTTTTACCTTCTCCAGCCCAGGTGTCTTTTGCCCAGACCCCTCATCGATCCATGGTTCCGAAAATCCACAGAACAGAAAAGTTCCATCTTTTTTCACATACTGCTCATTTGAAGGCCCATAGGCTGGCAACAGAGCCAGGTATTCTGTGTTGGTTTTCTTACCCCATGCCCTCTTCTGTGCTTCCACTCTCTCCTCAGCAAAATCCAATGACGTGGGCTTGTATCCCAAACCAAAGGTGTATTGATTGCCTAGAACACAGATTGGTTCAGTATTACATTGTTGACTTTTTCCAAACCCTAGGCATGCGAAGTACGACATTTAGCCCATCATCATTACCGCTTAAGGTTTCACATATAGTTTCTCTCCATTCATTAGAGTCTGGATAGCCGTTGTTTCGTCAAATTCAAAACCACTCAGGGTGAGATCTTCTTTACCGTGCTGCATTTTAAGCAAATGGGTGCCGTCGATGGCAGTTTCCTGGATGCTTGATTCACCAAATATAGTTAAGATAAGTCCACTCCTTATTATTTTTACCTTTTCCAGCCCAGGTGTCTTCGGCCCAGACCCCTCATCTATCCATGGTTCCGAAAATCCACAGAACGGAAAAGTCTCATCTTTTTTCACATACTACCCATTTGGAGGCCCATAGGCTGGCAGCAGAGCCAGGTATTCTGTGTTGGTTTTGTTAGCCCATTCCCTCCTCTGTACTTCCACTCTCTCCTTAGCAAAATCCAGTGCCGTGGGCTTGTATCCCAGACCAAAGGTGTATTGATTGCCCTAAACATAGATTGGTTCAGTATTACCTTGTTGACTTTTTCCAAACCCTAGGCTTGGGAAGTATGATATTTATCCCATCATCATTACAGCCTGAGGTTTCACATATATTTGATCTCCATTTATCAGAGTCTGGATAGCCGTTGTTTCATCGAATTCAAAATTTCTCACGGTGAGATCTTCTTCCCTGTGCTGTATTTCAAGCAAAGTGGTGCCGTCGGTGGCAGTTGCCTAGATGCTTGATTCACCGAATATAGTTAAGAAAGCTTCACCCCTTATCATTTTTACCTTATCCATCCCAATTTTCTTCTGCCCAGACTCCTCATCGATCCATAGTTCTGAAAATTCACAGAATGGAAAAGTCTCGCCTTCTTTCACATACTGCCTATTTGGAGGCCCATACGCTAGCAGCGGAGCCAGGTATTCTACGTTGGTTTTCTTAGCCCATGCCCTCCTCTGGGCTTTCACTCTCTCCTTAGCAAAATCCAGTGCTGTGGGCATGCATCGCAGACCAAAGGTGTACTGATTCCCTTGAACACAGATTGGTTCAGTACGACCCTGTTGACCTTTTCCAAGCTTTAGGCCTGGGAAGTATAGAATTTAGCCCATCATCATTACCGCCTGAGGTTTCACATATATGTGTTTTCCATTCATCAGAGTCTGGATAGCCGTTGTTTCGTCAAATTCAAAACTGTTCATTGTGAGATCTTCTTCCCCGTGCTATATTTCAAGCAAAGGGGTGTCGTCGGTGGCAGTTCCCTAGATGCTTGATTCACCGAATATAGTTAAGAAAGCTCCACCCCTTATCATTTTTACCTTCTCCAGCCCAGTTGTCTTCTGCTCAGACCCCTCATGGATCCATGGTTCTAAAAATCCACAAAATGGAAAAGTCTCGCCTTCTTTCACATGTTGCCTATTTCGATGCCCATAGGCTGGTAGCGGAGCTAGGTATTCTGTGTTGGTTTTCTTGGCCCATGGCCTCCTCTGTGCTTTCACTCTCTCCTTAGCAAAATCAAGTCCTATGGGCTTGTATCCCAGACCAAAAGTGTATTGATTCCCCTAAACACAGATTTGTTGAGTACTACCTTGTTGACCTTTTCAAAACCTTAGGCCTGGGAAGTACGACATTTAGCCCATCATCATTACCACCTGAGGTTTCACATATATTTGCTCTCCATGCATTAGAGTCTGGATAGTCATTATTTTGTCAAATTCAAAACTGCTTAGGGTGAGGTCTTCTTCTTCGTGCTGTATTTCAAGCAAATGGGTGTCGTCGGTGGCGGTTGCCTGAATACTTGATTCACCAAATATAGTTAAGACATCTCCATCCCTTATCATTTTTACCTTCTAATTAAGGGTGGATGGAACTACTTGTACATTGGGGTCATGTAACCATGGTCGGCCTAACAACAAGTTGAAGGAGGCCGGCACATCCAAAATGTGAAATTTGATCTTACTGTCAGTGGGTCCTATGGTAATAGCGAACTTGACTACCCCCAACACATTTCTGCCGGTATTGTCATATGCTCGTACCTCTTGGTAGTTGGAGTGAAATCATGTTCTTTTAACCCAAGGCAGTATACTGTTCTGAGTGGGCAGACATTCAATGCTGATCAGTTATCAATCAAAACCATAGGTACACATTTTCCTAGGCACTTAACTGTTATGTGGAGGGGCTTGTTGTGCAAATGTCCTTCGACAGGCAAATCTTTCTCAAAAACAAAACAATGACGTTCTTCAACTTGGTAGCAGCAACCATTCCTACCAGCTATTCAGGAGTGGAATCGATGGAGATATCATCTTTGCTTAAAGCCCTCAACACGACTTGCCTATGTTTATAGGATGCCATCAGTAGTCCCTAAATACTTGGGTTAGCCTGAATCTTTTTGAGTTCTTTCAATACATCATCATCTTCCTCCTTTGCTTCTGTCGTGGGCTGGCAAGCTTCTCCTCTCTCTAGGTTAGTAGGTTTGAAGTGTCTTTCACTCCTGGTAAAATGCTTGACCTCTTCTTTGGGGCCCCATAGATTGTCCCAATGATCGGTAGCAGGTTTTACTTCGGATAAGTCTAGCCTTTCCAGTCCCCATAGATTATCTCTTGATGCTTTCTCTATCTTTGTGTTGGTTGTTGGGTGGTCTGCGCTGGCTTTTGACTTTTCTTTTGGGGTCGGGCTTTAGTCATTTTCTACCTCTTAGCGATTTATCTCTTCTACCGCCCATAATTCCTCATCTTTCCATCTGTCATCGGTCCCGGAGTACTCCCAAATATCGTCATCAAGAATAAAAAGGTCTAGAATACCTTCTACTTCTTCAGATGGGATATCTAGTTCAGCCTTTTGCTTGCCTTTACTCCTAATCTTGTTCTCGGTAGTACTGATATCAGTGGGTCGACTTCTTTGCTAGCTCTTTCTTTCTCTCCTTTATTTCCTGGCATATCTGAACTTCAATTTTTCCCATCCCTAGTTTGAATCTTGTAGTCATATTCCTTCTCAGGTTCTGATCCCAAGTCCTTTCTGGTTCCCACTACTGTTATCGCCTTTGTCCCTATTCTTACTTTTGTTCTTATCCTTGTTTCTATCTCTATCTCTGGTTCTAGTTTTATTTATACTATTTCTACTTCTTTTCTTTCTATTCTTTCTATTTCTGTTCTAGCTTCTATCGCTATTTTTGGTTTTGTCCCTGTTCTTGTTTCTGGTTTTGCTCTGTCCTGGATCCTATTCTTTATCCTGTATTCCATGAGTTCCCCTCAGATTCCTCTTCTGGTTCGCTTATGTTTGTTTCTTCTACATTATTGTTTGGTAGGGTTCCAGAAATAGAGAGGTTGTCATCATTGGGGTTATTCCACTCCTCGCTTCCCTTGAATTCATTATCGGTTCATTCCTCCCCTGATTCCTCTAACGACATCCAACCATCAATGCCAACGTCTATGTTGGACTCATAGAAGGAAAACTATATGTACCTCGTTGTTTGCTGTCATATTATCCTATTCCTCAATTATTTCTTCCACGTCCTCCAGCTCTTCTAAGTCATTCTCCTCCACATACAGAGTTCATTCTGCATTCAAAGAGCACAGAAAGTCCCCTTCTGGGAAAGGTGGACTTGGTCTGATGGCCCCTTTCGGGCAGATATAAATGTTGAGATCATAGCATGGTGAAACTATATTGATATGGTTTATGTTCCGAGGGAGTGGGTTTATATGATTCAGTAGTGGATTGGTAGTAATATTAGGCTTAGCAACTATTGGGGGCGGGACAACCTTGTTATCAATCAAATCTTGGGTCCTGTTCCAAAACTTCATACAATATTGGATGGCGTGTCCAGGCATTTGATGGTATTCATAGTATTCTCAAGGGTCAAAATTGGATGGAGGTGAATTTAGAATAGGTGTGGGTGCGAGCAGGCTTAAGTGCCCTTTCTCTACCAATCTCGGGAATAACACGGAGAGCGGAACACTTAGTTCGTTGAATACTCTCCGGATAAGTGGGAATGCAAATGGTGGTCTAAATGGCCCAAGCTGAGGGTTGAATGGCTGAGTGTTAAATAGCTGAGGGTTAAGAAGGCTTATTTCTGTCGTCCTCGGTATGATATTGTTAGGCGGATTCGGGTTAGCCTGGTTGGTTGGGTAGTTGTTCTGACCCTGATAGTTCTGCCCCTGATTAGTTCAAATTCTGATAAGGCTTTCAGATTCTTTGTTGACTTGTACCTGCCTCAGTCTTGACTTCTGTCCTGACCTCTGTTCTCTCAATTTCTCCATACTGGAGGGCATCCTCAATTTGGATACCTGCATCAAATAACTGCTCAAAAATCATGAGCAGATGAGTAATGAGGTACTTTCTAAACTGGGGCTACAAGTTCTTTACCACCATCTGGACCTGTTCTTTCTCTGTAGGCCGGTTGATCATCTTGACTGCTTTACCCCTCCAGTGGGTCAGGAAGTCAACAAAAGCTTCTCAGGGGTTCTGTTTTGTGGTCTCCAGCTCCCTTATGGTTGCATCCAACTGGACGTTATAGTTATACTGCCTGACAAATGCAGTAGCAATGTCTTATCAAGTTCTGATTCTGGTCACTTCTAAGGTTAGAAATGAATGTTGAGCAGCCCCTGAAAGGGACCTATGAAAGAGTTACGCTTTGAGTTGGTCATCGATGCCCATGGGAGATAGGGTACCGATATACATCCGTAGATGAATCCTAGGATATCCGATACCATCAAATTTTTTCATGTCTGGCATCTTGAATTTCTCGGGCAATTTGGCATCAGGAAACAGATAGTCCTTCAATGTTGAGCATGTATTCATCGACTCCTCTAGCTTTCCTCAACACCTTTTCCAACCTTTCAATCTTATCCGATAGTAAGGCTTCCTAGGCCAAGGCCGGGTCTATCACAATAGTAGTAGTAGTAACAATAGTAGCAGTGGCAACTGGTTGAGTGACATTGGTAGCTCGCTGGACCTCATTGAAGATAACAGCAGCGGGTCTATTTCCCGGGGGATCTATGTCGTATTGTTCATCATCCCATAGTTGGTTATTGACTACTTCATCCCGTGGATTTCTCAGAACCTGATTCAGCTGCAGGGACCGGATCTCTACTTGACATTGAACCTGGCCGACATTGGGTTTGTTCCTAGAGCATGAGGGTTATACCTTCTAAAGCTCATTTTATCTCCGATATAGTACGGATCAATGCAACATTCGTATCACCATCTCTTGCCATCGTGTTTTACCGATTGGAGTCTGATCTTTTGAGTATTCCACTTGGTAACCGAATCTAGGTGGGCATGATATCAGAGCTTGAAGAAGTAATGATAAATCCTAATAGAGGAAGAGATGGGAAACAAATCAGATCATGAGACATTGCAGCTTGTGACGGTCTTTTGAGAAAAATGAGACAGAAAAACAACGCTAAGCGCGAGAAACAAGATGGATAGTCAAGACCCAAAGAGGAAGAGCGTAAGGACCCTAAAAAGAGTAAAAAGGTTGCGGGTGATGATACCCGGCTTAAAACGAAAAAAAATCATGGAGCCTTAGCTTGATAGCTCGACGATAAAGGAACTCAAGATTTCTTTAGAAAATCCTGAGCGAGAGAAACAAAGGGTACAGGTGATAGAACCCGGCTTAAAATAAAAAGGACATAGAGATGCTGGATCTCTAGACCTAAGAACGGGTTTTGGGAAAAACTCGGCTTAAAAGAGCATCGGAACTGCCTCAATGCCTTGGGATTTATGAAGATCCCGGATATAGAACGAGAAGGTGCGGGCAAGGCCCAACTTTTTGTCAAGACTCTGAATCTCAAATGGCAAACAAAAATAAAGATTTGTGAGCCGGAGCTCGGTTTTTTGTTTGAGGCCGGAGTCTCAAACGGCAGATGAAAAGAGCTGAGGGTGCGAGACAATACCAACTTGCCCTCTCCGTCGAGTCTCAGAAGGCTGAGTCTGTACAGGCAAAGAAAAAAGGAAAAATACAGGAACGGGACGATACCGGCCTATCCATCAAGACGTATCTCTATGGCCAAAGAAAAAATCCGAGGGTGCGAGACGATACCGACTTGCCCTCTCCATCGAGTCATAGAAGGTTGAGTCCCTACGAGCAAAGAAAAAAAGAAAAATAAGGGCATGGGATGATACTGACCTATCCATCGAGACGTATCTCTATGGCCAAAGAAAAAAATGTTTACGGGAGGAGCCTGACTTTCTGTCTAAGACCCTGAATCTCAAACAACAGATAAAAAGAACCGAGGGTGCAAGACGTTACCGACTTGCGCTCCCTGTCGAGTCTCAGAAGGCTGAGCCCCTACAGGCGAAGAAGAAAGAAACAATACGGGCATGCGATGATACCGGCTTATCCGTCAAGACTCTGAATTTCTACGACGAGAAAGAAAAGAGGAGGGGAGACAAAGAACGACCTTTCCGACGAGAAGCTGAGCTCATATGGAAAGGGAGGTCACATTGCTGGACAATACTGACTTAGCCGATAAGCCAGAGCTCGAACGGCGAAGGATACGAGACAAAGCCGACGTATACGTTGACCAACTGACTAGATAAAAGGGGATGTGGTGACAAAGACTGACTTACACAGTAAGTTCTTTTGCCCTGCGAAGATGAAAAATAGAGTACTATCATCGGGAAACATCGAGTCGTGGCTCGACGGAGAAGGAACTCAAAACTCATAAAATTCGGGGCAAACTGAACACAAAGGGAAAAGGCGCAAGACTTAACCAAAAATTAGAATAGGTCCCAGCCCAACGACTACGATACTCGGGATGAGCAACGGAGGGTCTCGGAAAGAAAGAGGTATGGGTCGATAAAAACCCAGCTCATATGAAAGAGAGGAGGTTGGGCTAATAGCCCAACGAACGCGAAAATTTGGGGTAACCTCGAAGGGGCTACAGAACAAAAAGAAGAAGGTACGGGTTGATGAGGCCCGGTCCTAGACGCAAAAAAGAGAAGTCTGGTCTGAAACCTAATGACTCAAGGGTTCGAGATGTGATGCCTCACTTTTCACAACACAAACGTTAAGCACGAAAACTAAGAATAAATGCGTTACATCTCGGGAGATGGCATTCAACCCTATAAACAAAGGGTTGAATGCATGAAAAATAAAATGGGATAAATGTAAAATGATGAAAAGGATAAAAAGAGTTCAAATAATGTTTGAACGAGAAAATTTGAAGAACACTCAAGTTGGAAAGTCCAACAAAAGGTGTAAAAGCGGCAGAAAACCGAAACGGGCCAAAGTAATGCCCATGGACCCCTTAAGCCCAAAACTTTAAATGTAAACTTGAGTAGAGAAAGAAGTTCGGCTCAACCATAAGAGCTCCATAGAGTCACAAACCAAAGAACTCAATTTGAGAGTTCAAAAGAATAGAATTCATAGAAGGCCTAAATAAGGCCCAAACTTTGAGAAGTCCAATAGGGAATTTTAATTAAGGCTTTGGGCCAAACATTATGGAGGTCCAAAATAAATAAATATTTGAGCCTAATTATTTTATTAATGGCCCAATATAATTAATTTCGAGCACAAACCAAAGTTAGGCCTAAAACTTAAAATTTGACCCAAATGAAATTAATTTGGGCCCAAAGTGAATTCTAATATCATAAATTAATAAAATAAATAATAAGAAGAATAAAGTGAAATTCCTTAGGAGGGAAGAGTGATGGGACATTTTATGAAAAAAAATAAAAATAAAAGAAAGGGTGGAAAATGTGAAAAGGTGGTCTCTTGCAAATATGGTTTTTCCACATTATCAAAGCATCAAAAAGTCTTCTATGAATAGTTTAAGCACATGGAGAATGATGAGAGGAGAGGAGATATGATGTGACATAAATGAAATAAAATGAAAAAGGAAAAAGAAAGATGTCGTTTGGTTGTGTTCTCTGAAAACTGTTTTCGAAAAGTGTTTCTGAAAAGAGTTTTTTTAAAAGAATTTTTTGATTTTTCTGAGAAAAAAAGATGTGTTTGGTTGTTAGAGTTTAGAATTATTTTTTAGAGTAAAAATTTGTGAAAAGATGTTTGGTGAAAAAAACAACTTATTTTATTTCTTTTTAATTTAATTTTTTTTAGAAAAAAAAAATATTTTAATGTTACAGGGTTACCGATTGTGGAAAAAAGAAATTGTGAATTTTTTATTTTATTTCATTTTTAGAGGAAAAAAATTTGTAAATTTTTTTTTTCAGAAAAAAAATATTGAAACTGTTTCAGCAATTGTGAAACAAAAAATTGTGAATTTTTTTTTTATTTTGAGAGGAAAGAAATTTTTAAATTTTTTTTTTTCAGGAAAAAAAAATTTGAAACTGTTTCAGTGATTGTGAAACAAAAAATTGTGATTTTTTTTAATTTTTAGAGGAAACAAATTTTTAAATTTACTTGAGTTTTCAAAAAAAATTGAAACTGGGTCAGCAATTGAGAAAAAAAAAATTGTGAATTTTTTTCAGGAAATTTGTTTTTTAATAAAATTCATTTTTTTAATAAAAAAATAAAATTATTTTTTATTTTTTTCAGAAAAATAAACTTATTTTTTGAAACTAGGTTAGCAAATTTGAAAAAAAAAATTGCGAATTTATTTTTTTTCATTAAAAAAAATATTTTTTTAATTAAAAAGAATTCGGGGAAAGTTGGGTCGACCCATGATGAAACAGGGTCGACCCAGTGCTACACATGAGAGGTTCGGTCGACCCATGATGAAACTGGGTCGACTCAGTGCTACAGTGTTTTGCACTCAAAAATTTTGAAAACACATTTTTCCAATTCTCTAAAACCTCCCAATTTTTAGTTCATTTTTTT
>JAUTBS010423929.1:0-16122 GCA_032361285.1 Aequorea victoria | reverse complement strand
TGTGTTTAACGTCGTGTGCGATGGGTTGAGAACTCATCCTCAGGTTCCGTGTCCGGTGGTCGGGGCGGGGCTTGACAGTTCACAAAGTGGAAAAGAATTATTTGCAGAATTCTCCCAAGTGTGATTGAAGAGAAGAAGTTCAAAGGCTCTCCATGGTGGTCATGCTCCAATCCTTGGCACATCCCTCATCCATGATTGGCTAGGCTCTTCTGTCTTAGGGTAGAGATGAAGCTCTAAACAAGTAATTTCAAATTTATGTATTGAATTTTGGTATGAGTTATTTGAATCTTTGGTTATATAACTTTAAAGTTCTTGGATTTAATCCAGCTTTTGATAAAAGAAATATTTCAACACTTTGTGTTTGTTTTTTGTGATTTCAAATGCATGGTTCTATAACAGTTTTATTGTGTTATAATTAAGATTTAAGATAAAATATGCTAAGACGAAGATGAGTCGTGCTAAGACTTTGTCGAAGACGATTCGTGCTTGGTTAAGATATTCTATACCGGATCTTGGTTATAATGAATATTTGTATACTTTTTGTTTATTTTCTGTGATTTCAAATGCATGATTATACAACAGTTTTATTGGGTTATGATTAAGATTTAGGATAGAATATTCTAAGATGAATACGAGTCGTGCTAAGACTTTGACGAAGATGATTCGTGTTTAGTTAAGATTTTCTATGCCAAATCTTGGTTATAATAATATTCTTGATGACCTTATTAGTTCTTGTAGCCTAATGGGTCAAGTCAGATTCAAATAATAACTCTTTAATCAATATATATATTGTTGCTACAAGTTTATAGTGGATTCAAAACCCTAACCCTTCTCTCAATTTATTTCATAATATTTATCATAATCTTTATGTAGTTCAAAACAAATCAAAATTATTTTTAGAATTATTATAAGAATTAATCAAAAGAACTTTAACAACTCAGCCTTTATATCCTTGAGGACCGACATTGTATTTGTTACTATTCCACCTGAATAGAGGTTAAGTTAGGCTTTTATTCATTTGTAGAAACCTCTTTCGAGGGAGGTCAATTACTAATCGCTATCATTTTTAATGCTTTCAATCGTTACAAATGGCAACTCTTTACTGCTTTAAGACCTCACATGGTCGACCTACAGAGGTAATTAGCCAACCCTTACAGCGAGAATCAACTAGGACATTCTCAGTCACCTTTACTGCTTTAAGACCACACACAGTCGACTTATGATGGTAATCAACTGACCGTCATGATAGGAATTAGTCGAGACCTTCATGGTCACCTTTATTAACTTTAAGAACTCACGCGATTGACCTACGACGGGAATCAACTAACCCTCATGGAAGGAATTAACTAGGACCTTCATGTTTACCTTTAATTCTTGAAGACCATGCACGGTCGACCTACGAAGGGAATTAGTCGACCCCCATGATAAGAATCAGTTAAGACCTTCATGGTCGTTTTTCCTACATTCAATCATTACTAACGGTAATCTGTTACTACTTTTTTCAATTTTAAGTTAGTTTATGACTTTCAATCATTACTAATGATGGTCTTTACTTGTTTTTCTGTCAAATCATCACTAATGGTAGTCCTTTCAACCCCGATCATCCAGATCGTCCCCAAACGGACGCTATGATCACCTTTTGTAGCCCGATCTACTAGCCCAATGACCTGATCATTTTCTTTTTTGATATCATTTATCTCAATCATCTCGGTCATCATAACTAACAATCTTATCGTCAATCAAAAGTCCTGATCATCCAAATCATCCCTAAAAGGATGTTCCAGACATCCTTTTTAGCCCGATTACCTGGCCCAATGACCCGATCAATTTTTTTTTGATATCATCAATCCCAATCTTCTAGATCATCATAACTGACGATATCATCATCAATCAGAAGTCTTGATTGTCTAGATCAGCTTCAAAAGAATGTTATGATCATCCTTTCTAGCTCGATTGCCTGGCCTAAGGACCTGGTCGTTTAGATCGTCACAACTGATGGTTTGATCATTAACCAAAATTCTCAATCCTCTAGATCTTTTTTGAAAGGACATTCTGATCATCTTTTCTAGTCCGATTGCCTGGCCCAACGAACCAATCATTTTTTTTTGCTATCGTCAATCTTGATCATCTAGATCGTCACAGTTGACAATCTGGTCATCAACTAAAAATCTTGATCGTCGAGATCATCCCTGAAAGGATGTTACAATCATCCTTTTTCACCTAATCATTCTCCTTTTGATATCATCAATCCTGATCATCTAAATCATCACAATTAATGGTTGTTTCACTCAACCGTCTGATCCAATAACACGATCATTCCATTATTGATATCATAAGCTCAAATAGTTAGCTCGTCTCTTTCAAGCAACCAGATCACTCCCTATCACCACCAACTGTGACCGCTTTCATCTGAAGGTAAAATAACAGTCACTTTTATAACATTAAGTCGAGATCATCCTCCTAACCCCTTTTGGTTACCAGTACATTTTTAGGAAAGCTGAACGGTGAATCAGTCCCATAAAGTATTCCTTAACTTTTTCAAAACTCGATATCAAAACCTGCTAATCCAAAACCAACATTCAAGATCTAAACTAACAATCAATTCTAAGATATTTTTCTAATTCCTCCATTTAAAATTCATCCAAAACAGAGTATGATGGGCTGATGATTGTAAGACTTCTTCCAAATCACTCTTAACTCTGAATTGTGTCCAAAACTCAGTGCCCAGAGGTTAATCTGACCAAAATAATGCTATCATTGCATCCAAAATCCCTCAAAGACTTCAAGGAAACATTTTTTTGCATTTAAACAACTAAGCCAAAAGAAGTGACTCAACGTCCGAAGCAAAAAAAACCAGCTTAGGGAATAAGTCACGTTGCGTCTCCTAAGAGGCGTAACATACTAATGTGGCACATTTTGGATCATTTCAGAGCATTCAATGTCATGTGTTGAGCCCTGAAAGAGAAGACTATTAGAAATTGTGCCTCTTGGGAATCGTATATGTCACACCCACTCTCCTGAAGATGTTTTACCTACTCAGAGTTGTGCGGAACAAGCTCACCTAATCAAAAACTTAATAAATATACTAAGAATGCACTCTGCATCGCTATCCTCCATTCATTAATTCTTAATATGACTTGAATAAAACTTACATCAACTACGAGCTAATTATACAACCCCACATGAGATACACAATCCTTAATAATGAAAATGAGAGCCACTGCTCTTCTTAATACAGATTCATCTTTGATGACCTCATTCAGGTCTCATACTTGCATCACATGTCTTTTGACCTCAATCGTACCATGGTGGACCGACCATATACACTGTAACAAGATCTGTAAATATAGGTAGTTACAAAAGAGTGGGCTTAGAATCATAATAAAAAGTATACCACAACAACAAATATTTCATGAAGGGTTTCATACAGAAAAACACTTGTTGACGCAACTCATGTAGAATGATATATTTATATCATGTGGCTCACTAGCCCACTCATAATGTTTTATAAAATCTCTTTTATCTTTTCAACATATGGTCCTACGGCCTAGCTATAATGATTTATAAATACTTTCATAGTTTAACGCCCAGTCCTACGATTCAGTATTTTAAGATTAGAAAATAACTTTTATATTTTGAAATCTACGGCTCTTTAGCCCAACTCATAAATACTTAATAGCATAATATATGTACTCACAAGCACACACACATACTACGTCCTCTGGTGGCCAGTAGTCGTCTACCTCACGATTGGAAGTTCCAACGGTACCGCAACCTCATTCATGACTCACTTAATTAGAGTGGCAGATATGAGGGTCACCCTTTAATCACCTATGGTAGGTGCTAGCAAACACCCACTTTTGGGCTACGCCCCATTCGGGGCAAAATAACACGGGATGGTTACCCGAAAACCTTGGCACATTCTAACTACATAATATATTTTAAGAAAAATATATTTTCACACACACGAGCAACACATGCTCTTATTCTCTATATTTTAAGAGAAATAAATTTTATTTGTACGAGCAACACATGCTCACAATAAATTTCACAAAACACTTCCATGAACATGATGAGTAATTCATTATGTAAACATGATAGCAACACATGCTCCATAGAGGTATTTAAAACCAAGAAAATATCTTCACATTGCACAGTCTATTATGATATTTCTAGTCACTCTCACATGGTTGTCAACCAACGCGATGCCTACCTCGTTCAACTCTGAGGCGGCACAACTCCTTTCGAGACTCCTCCTTTGATGCCTAGGTTATGTAAAGTACCCAACGATTAGTATCAACTTATTTCTCGTGTGTATTAGTATGGAAATGTCCTATGTTGTTTAGATTAACCTAATTTCTTAGCTTTGAAACATTTTCCTTCATGGGTTCATATAACCCATTCCCTTGCCTCCTTGGTCTAAAGGACCAATACACCTTTTATTATCTTAATATTACTCTTATATTTTTTAATCATCGATTAGAGTCGCTAACAACTTAAATCCTTAGACCTAGGTACTTAGTTCCTCTTGGAACATCATTTTTCTTAGATTTCTCCCAATTTCCAGATTCTGTCTGCCCTCTTCGAAATTCAATATAAATTGGTACACCTTTCTGTAATTTTTTTCTAATATTTTTGGGAGTTAGATTAATGTGTTGGGCAACGTTTTCAAGAAGGGACCAACTCCGAAATCCCTGTGGAAATAGGTATAATGATTTTTACGAAACATAGAGTCTATTTTTGGTCCCTATTTGGGAGAATCTTAATTACTCAAAATCGGTCTGATGAAAATGAGTTTTATAACTTTTACGTGAAACCAGACCCTTATGCCTTTCTTTCCATATAAGGATCATCTCAAGGGGATTTTTGTATATTTGATTAAAATTCTCCAAATTGGTCTCTGAATCTGCCTACCAAGTATCCAAAAATTATAAATTAGGGTTGGGGTATTAAATCATCTTTTTAAATCCAAATAACAATCATACATGTTCTAGACAAATTAATATAACCCCAAACATTCTATAATTTCATTTAACTTATGGTTTAAGCCTCTTTACATATTTTAGTTGTTGACACTGTAAAACAGAATTTTAGAAAGACTCCATGAGCTAGGTTATTTTTTCTTTCTAGGTGTGTTCTATCACCTTTCCTTTTGTTCTAAGCTCCAAGAACACCATTTAAGCATAGATTAATAGGGGGTAGAAGAATTTAAGAAATGGTTTCATGGATCACTAACCTTGTTAGAAGACAAAAGGATGTTGGTTTCTCCCTTCCTTTCTCACTCTTCTTCTTCTTCTCCTTCTTCTTCTTCTTCTTCTTCTCTATCTCTATCCCTCTCCTCGTGCATGAAGATAATGGGTGTGAGGTGGTTTGAGGAAAAGTGTTTAAGTGTGGGAAATGATGGTCTTTATATAAGCATGAAAAAAGTGTGAAAAGACCATTTTTCCCTCCGTTCACTTAGACTTTGGTTAGTCTTCAACCAAGCTACCCTCCAATTGAGCCTAGTTCCCTCCATTTGGTTGTCCTAGCCATGTTTAGAATTTTCCAATTGGGGTTCATGATGAGCCATCAAATCTGTGGAAGAAGTTTCTTCCAAAGTCTCATCAAAAGACTTTCGTTTTCTTTCATTTTTTATTTTTCTAAAATTGTCAAATCATTTCTTTATCTTCTCATCCATGTATATATATTTATATATATGTTTATGTGTATAGATATGTATTTGGAAGACTTTTGGCAGGATAAAAAACTATTTTTACAAGTTTTCCCCAAAGTCTAATCACACATGTCATAATTCTTTTTTTTTTTCCTTTTTATTTGATTTAAGTCACATCAAACTTCTCTCATAAAAGTCTCCTATGAATAGCTATATATATATATATATTTATATTTATATACACATGTGATAAATGAGGTGGTGGAAGACTTGAGGTGATGGAAAAATCAAATCTATACTCAAACTCCATGTCATTCCATGTCTCCCCCTTTTTCTTTTTTTTAAAACTCAAAATGGTCACATCACTCCCCCTCTCATGGGGGAGCCAGCCAAGGAGAAGAAATATATGTATATATATATATATATATTTATTTTATTTATTATTTTTACATTTTCATGGGAATTAAAAATGGATTTAGTCTTAATTAAAACTTTGGGTCAATAATTTTAACTTTGGGCTCAAGAATTAATTTATTGGGCCTATTATTGAGACATTGGGCCTAAATATTTATATTTTGAGCTTACAAGTTCTTTTGGCCAATAGTCCTAATTAAATCATCTTTTGGGCCTTAATTAAGTTTAAGCATTATTAAGCTTGTTTTCAACTCTTACATCTTGAGCATCCCCTTACTTTATCTTAATTCTATTTATTTGGCCCATCTTATAAGTTCTCATAATATTTTGCGTCTTAGCTTAAGCTATTATAAGTGTTCTTTTATTTGTCCCATTTTAATTTTCATATTTTGGCCCTAGGTTAAAAGTTGTGTCAAAACTTATTTCTTAAGCTCCGTTTGTTTTGATGGAAAATATTTTTTGGAAAATATTTTCTACATTTTTTGGTGTTTGGTATAATAGAAAATTAAAATCAATAGAAAATATTTTATACATTTTTTGGTGTTTGGTACATTTTTTTGGTGTTTGATTTTTTTTGTTCATTTTTTAACAAGCAAATAATATTAATAGTGTTTTGTGCGAACCAAACAACAAAAAATATTTTTTAGAAAATATTTTCATGTCGCAACCAAACACAGAAAAATAAATTATTTTCTAGAAAATATTTTATGTGAAAAATATTTTTCGTAAAAAAATATTTTCCACCAAAACAAACGGAGCCCTAGACTTGCATTATTTTACTTGCTTCTATTCAATAGTTTTGGCCTTTGTTAATTTTTTTGAACTAAATCTTATGAGCTTAATGAAGCCCTACTTGAGTCTTCTCAAGTTGTCCACTTTATTATTTTAACTTGGGCCTCCAATCAGATCATTTACTTAGATCCACATGGCTTACGCCTAATTTTGACTTTTAGAAGTTGTATTTCTAAGTTTTCTTCTTTTAAAAATTATGAAATTAAAATCTTATTCTTGATTCCAGATCGCGGGGTGTTACATCATATGCTGACTTACCCTGTTCTAGATCCTTCCAGCCTTTTCCGTGCCACTTGTTATCCTTTGATGCGTTGGAAAATTCAATCTTAAGCCTTTTGGGAGGCCCAGAGACTACCCTAAAACCTAGAAATAGGACCCCCCACCCCTCACTTTTTTTCATCTCTCACTCACTCACTCACTCTCTCTAGATTCTCAAAGCTTCTCTTTCTAGGATTTAGTTTCGGCGTGGAAGCCCTACTGGCAAGGATGTATTGGGGTTCCTACACGTAACAATAAATCCCTGAACTCAATCCGTAGACCAAATCAAGGAGTCATTTTTAATCGGGTTTCTGACTTTTGCCATTTTTCAAAATAAGCTTTTTCATAAAAGTCTTATATTATTTCTTTTAGAAATAATTTAAGAGAGGTCCTGACACTCATTAGGTGGCGACTCTATTTTTCATAAAAGACCTAATTAAAATTCAAAAAATTGTTTTCTTTTTTCGTCGCATAAAACTAAGATATCGAACCATGGAAAGCGAAGAATTCACCATTCTTTCTCCGATCGGAGGTGCAAAGTTGGGGCGCGATAGGGGCATTTGTATTATTAATACTACAATGAAGGATTAACAATCCATCATTCATTGGATTATTAATCACATTCCGGTAATACAAACGCAAAATTAATTATTCTAAGAGACAATTTCTAAAATAGTTGGCACAAGTATTTTTTAGTCCAATCCTTCCCCCTCCCTCTCAATTTCTCATTCGAAACATGCTCTACACATCTTATAACTTATCCAATAGTCTAATACGAATGATTAATCGGCTAAGCAAATAATGAATTACATTACACTAATTTTTAGTCAAACAAATAAGTTACTAAATTATACAAAAAAAATTTAATGCAATCCCATTCTGAATTATCAAACTGAGGTGTTAGGCTATTGAGGCTACTAGTGCATTGCACGTGCCTAAAGGCGCTTTTTAATATAGGCTAAATCCAAAATTGGTCAACAATTAGGAGAGAGAAAATATTAAAAGCAACAACATAATAAAAAACTATTCAATTAGAATTTGAAAATTCTCATTAATAGGACAACATATTTGGGATTTGATTGGCTCACCTGCAACCTCTAATACTAAGCCATAAACTATAATTTATTTACAATGAGAAGAAAGTGATCATGTAAATATGTTGTCTGTAGACACCTCATTTTTCATGCCTTAATACATAAACCCGTAAGTATGATCCAACCCCGATGATGAAAATCGAAAGCACGACACGCTGAATAACAAGTAAGGAGAGTCGAATTTCTCGTCATTTAGAGAACTGAGGTCCTCCCATCTATCAAAAAAACCATATTTCAAAATAAAAGACAGACCTAGTTTTAATTCCAAAATATTTTTCAAAAAATACCTAACATTATTTTAATTCTAAAATATTTTTAAAAAATCGCTAACTAATTTTTAATCCAAAAATTCACCCCAAATGCGCCCTGAAACCCAAAAGCCCAAATATATTCTAAATCTAAAAAGATTTTAAAGAAATTCAAAATTATTAATTCAAAATTCGATTTAAAATAAAGAAGAATTATTTTCAAAAGAAAATTCAAAACTTTTTTAAAAAATCAAAAAAGTCTTTTTCCAAAAAGTCTAAAAGTTCTTTTTTTAATCCAAGGAATTCCAAAACAAAAGAAATAATAAAATTAGAGAGTACCCAGAGCTTGGGACTCTTCAAAACAAAAACAAAAAATTGGAGAATAAGAAATCCCATGGCTTGGGACTCTTTTTTTTTCAATAATAATTCAAAAAATGCACACAAAAAAATGGACCGCCCCCAATAAATGCTGGACCGGTCTAAATCCCCCGTGGGAGGGGCTACCGTTGTCCAAACCGCGGTTTCAGCTTTCCCCCAGTTTTGACTTTTTGGCTCTCGTTCTGCAATTCGAGCCTATTCCCGATCACCCGAGGACTATCCCGAGTCTAGAAAATCTTCAAAGGAGTTCAGGATTTATTCCTCGGACTCCTCTATATAAACAAGGACTTTCGAGAGAGTCAAGGACGCGTCAAAAACAACTGAAAACCCCCAGTTAATTGAATATTATGAATTATTCTCTCAAATTGCCCGCCACCTAGACTCGAACAATTATGAAATATAAGAATTTTCTAACTCTTCAAACCTAAAAACCATCCCACTCGATGATCCTGCGACACTAAATTCAGAATTAACAGTTCAATTGACGCAGTATTCGGCAACGAATTCAAAAACAAAGAAAGTGAGGGCGATTGACGGATCATACGAGCGAATTTTCAAATTTTATGTTTGAATGTACTTTTTTGCTATTCCTCTATTTTTAAAGTTCATATAAGCAATCCATGTTATAAACCGGATAAATAGGCGTTCCTCTTTGAATCTTTCATATTTTCAAGTAAACCCTAATTTTTTAGCATAATACAAAAAATGATTGATCATTGAATCGTCATTTAGTCACGTTATAATGTGATCGTTATTTCTTTTGTTTTCTGTTTTTGTTTTCATTTTGTACATAAAGGTTGAACGTGGATGTTTTAAAACCGAAGAAATACTTAGTAAATCGTTGACCCTCGTTGTTGTAGTTAATTTTCTACAATTTTAGGTTATATAAATAATAGACTAGTTACGAGCAACGATTCATTAGGTATTATTATGAGTTCAAAACATTCACGTTGTTATTTTTTATTTTTTAGATTTCTTTTTCCGTAAATGTATGTGAATTGAGTTATATGAACTGTCTCGTGGATGTATAATTAATTGATTTGAAATGACGAGATGATGATAATTCTTAAATACGTGCTTGGACTGGAAAAAATCTCTAAGCTATAATTTTTATCACCAATAAGGAGGATTATTCACATTTAATATTTTTTATGAAAAATCAAATCATCTTGTCAATAATGATCAAATAAAAGAATTTTCAGGAAAAAAATAGCATTAATCACTCATTTTTAAAAATAATAGAAAATTCTATAAAGATTGATAGGTCTTCGATCAATTCCGAATTTTTAGGAATTTATTCTTAATCAAAATTACCATTTTGCATAAAAAAAACCCGTTTCAATCAAAACATATCTTTGAAGATAATTAATAAAACTTAGAAATGTGGAAAGGGCCCTATCCTTTTCAAATTTTTAAAGATTTTGTCAAAACCTACCTCTTTTCTTAAACCTTTTTTTTTTGTTTATTAAAACTCTCTAGAGGGGATCGGGGTCCTTCTCAAGTCTTTAGGTGATTTCCGATAAAAATGACCAGAAAATAAAATTCTAGGTAATCCCTCTCACATATAAGTTATCCTCGCTATAGGATATACTTTCCACCAATTAGAATAAGGATATACCTATCTAAGGATAAGCAATTCATATTCTAATTTTGGATTATCGAATCTATGCCATTTCTTATCTTATCTTAACTAACATTCATGCATTCGGGCTCAATTGAATTTAATTATAAACTAATAATTGATGAGTAGAGTCTGACATAATTTCTAGGCAAGGTGGGTGCCTAATCCTTTCCTGCTGCATACCTTAGCCCTCGAGCTGAGTTTTTTGGAAATGAAAGGGCTCGGTCTTATCTCTAATGGAGTTATTTCAAGGATAAGGTTCTTGAACCTTAAAACCAAGTCGTGACTCCTATTTCAAAAAGAACCTATGATTTTTTTTATCTCTAGCTACGTGAAAAAATCAAAAAATAGTCAATTAGATTAGATGTGGGCTTTTCAAAATAAAATTAATCCATTGACTCGTTGATTTTGGAAGAAAAAAGTTAGTTGGTCATTAATTCATGATTCGAGTGGGTGTACATTGGGTTCAAGAGATTTGGCGAGACTTAGCCCGCAGGAACCGTATCCTCATGTCCCCATATCGATAAAGGAAAAAGAAGATTGTCCTCTGGGATTCTATTTGACAATCTATTTCGGCCTGCTCATAGTAGCGACTCTACTGCGGACCACTAGAGGGCTAAACTCCAAAGCAATAATATGTTTAGCTTTAAGTCCATTGAGACTTCATATCATATTTATTTTAGGTATCATTTTTCCTATGATCCTTGAAGCCTTTTTGGTGCAAGCTCTTGGATCTAGGCCACCTTCTTCTGGCCCATACCCTTTGGGTATATCAAAATGGAGTCAGGTTTGTATCGATAAAATCTATCACCGTTCACACATGGTTTGCACCCATGCTGACAGGTTGATGGATGGTGCACACTCGCTTCCTCGCCCGAGAAGGATAACCCTTGACTACCCAGCTTTAGTCTATATAGATAAACCCTAGAAGTTATCTGATAAGACAGGAAACCTTATCTTAAGATCATGTGTTTATCCGGTATGCTTAAAGTCTATCCGAAAAATTCAAAACCTATTTGGTATACTCGATACCTATCCGATAAACTTGGACCTTATCTTGTACACATCTATGCTTATCTAATAGGCCTGAAAACTTATCTCATATTCTTAGATGTTTATCTGATAAAACCAAAATTTATCTGATAAACCCAATATGTATTGAGTATCTATCATTATAAACTAGGAACTTATCTCTTACGCCTCAATGGTTATCCGATAGGCCCAAAGCCTATCTTATACGCCTTGATGCCTATCAAATAAATCCTGAAGTTTATCTGATAGAGCTGAATCTTTGTTACATATGCCCAGAGTTATTTAATAGACTTAATGCTTATCCCATAAGCTTACAACTTATCTGATGTGTACCTTGTCTGCTATGAATGGGTGTTATCTACTATCTGTAGTTTATCTATTACAGGAACCACAAATGATTCATTACCTTAAAAGAACAATCATTTATTCTCAAATTGGGCATACAAAATTCAATTGATCTAAATCCCCTTGGGCCCGAAATCCTAACTCTTGAAGGTTAGAAACAAACTCACCATAAAGATCAAATAGAATTGTTGATAACAACAAACACACCATGGGAGAACTGTCACAAGCCTTTCGAGATATGTAAAGGAATATGGCTAACATGCAAGCAGTAATGGCTCAAATTAATACCATACTAGTGTCTAGCCCCACAGATTCTAGAAAGACCTCTGCCAGTACCGCTCCAGTACTAAGATCCAGTTAACCCAACAGTAGCAGCACCTAACCCAGTGAATGACCCAACTGCCAATTCAGACCAAGCATAACGCAAGTTGGCCCAACCCAATGTCATCCCTGATTCGGTCTTAGTCCAGATACCAGCAGTAGGAAAGCAAGCTTCTATCGATGATCAAGCTTGGAAGGCCAAATTGGAAAGAATGGAAACTATCCTAAGAAGGACCAAGGGAATCGAAGATTATATGATGGACAAAGAAGGGTTGTGTCTGTTTTCCAAAGCCAAACTGGTGAAAAAGTTTATAATGCCAAAAATGGATAGGTTTGATGATACCAGAGATCCCAAAACTCACGTTCGGATGTATATGGAATCCCTTAGGCCCATGGGCATCAACAATGACCTATTGACCCAATTATTCCGACGTACTTAAACTGGGGCAGCCTTAAGGTGGTTTCCCAGCATGGATGTAGCTAAGACCCGAATGTGAGAGGACATTGCAAATGCCTTCATGGGATAGTACTCCTATAACTTATAACTCGACGTCACCACCTAGGAGCTTGAGACTACCTGCCAAGACACCAAGGAAACCTTTGTCGAGTTCTTAAAATGATGGAGAGCCAAGGCAACAACCATGACCATTAGGCCAATAGAGAAAGACCAAGTCTGAATGGTCATTAAGAATTTATAACCACAGTACCTGAGGCATTTGGTGGCCATGCCCATTGCCACTTTTTAACAACTGTTTGATGCCGACAATCAAGTAGAATATGCCATAAGATTGGGGATCTTAAATAAAATGGAGAAAGATAGCAGACAAAGAGTCAGAAGAATGAGGAACGTCACTAGTGCAAATGCCAATGGGAAGGTTGGGGATGTGAACATCCTAAACACACAAAACCAGCCTCAAAGTCATCCTCAAACAACCCCGTTCACACAGATAAGGCCAAAGAGGGTCTTTACTCTTTTAGGAATGACTTTGACACAAGAATTAAATCGTCTAGTCAATAGAGTGTTGGTCCTAAGGTTTAATAAATTGTTTACTCATTTTAATGATAACAAATAAAGCTTTGATAAGTTAAAAACGGGAGTTTTGATAGCTCCAAGATTTAAATAAATCGTGCAAATGATTTTAATGATATCAAATAAAGCATTGATAAGTTAAAATGATTGATCATTTAAACACAGTATTTAAAATCAATCTTCAAATGGTTCAAATGATTATTTAATGTTGATAAATCATGATTAAAATGATTGGGGTTGACCTTGTATTTAACAAGATTTGAAGTTATTTTAGGTTATAAATGAAGTGTTAAAATGATTATAAAATTCATTAAAATATTTCCCAATCAAAGCGCTATCACAAAAATCAAGACAGGAATTTCTCAGTGTTTTTCAAAGAATTTAGTCGACCCAAATCAAGACATGAGTCGACCCAAAATAGCTAGCTCTTGGTATCTCCTACAGAATTTTCTCAAACGTGACCATGAGTCGACCCAAGATGGTTCATAAGTTGACCCAAATCATGCAACTCTCTAGATCTCTTCACTGCAATGACTGTGAGTCGACCCACATTCAGCGTGAATCGACCCAAGTCTGTGTCCAAGGATTTGAGCTGAGATGCCTCAGCCCACGCATCGACTCAACACCAAAGACAACACATAATGAGTCGACCCAACATGCTCATCACTCGGTACATTCACAGAGACAACGTGTGAGTCAACCCAAGGAAATCATAAGTCGACCCAAAGCAAGCATGAGTTGACATAAAGTAACCACAGTCAACCCAAAGCATCAACTCAAAGGCAGAGACTTATGTGAGTCAACCTAACCACATTGTGAGTCGACCCACTCACGAAAGCCTGCTAAGAATCTGAGACCACATCATTCTGAGTGGACCCAAGCAACATCATAAGTCGACCCACGGGCGAAGAAACGTATCCTAAGGACTTTGAGTCAACCCAACCTCACTGTGAGTCGACCCAAATGCACAATTATAGAAAAATTACTGCACGAATTATGATAGATTTTAGCAGTATCTTAGAGAATTAAATGTCAAGATTCGATCTGTAACGACTATATTGAAACTTGAATTTATATGAGGATTTAATTTTCAAATCATTCCAAAGAAGATATTGCAAATTATTAACAAATGAGAACTATAGATCGTGAGAATCACTCCTGAGTATCAGAATATTAAATGCCAAGATTTGATTTACAATGGATACACTAGAGCTCAGATCTATATAAAGATATGATTATCAATCTTTCAAAGACAGATTAGAGAGAGATAAGAAAATAGAAAAGAAAAAGAAAAGAGAAGAAATCTGAACATCAATCACTCAATATCAAAATCAGATTCTATCATCCACTATTCAAAAAAGCCCTAGCAGCTATTGTTCATCATCTTGCTCCTGGGTTATCTTTTGTGAGCTACACTGCAAAAATCTACTCTTCTCAAAAAGTGTTTCTATCAGTGTTTGTAAAACAAACTACTATCAAAATCATTATAAAAGTAAGGGTGAGTCACCCCTTACTATTTTTTGTGTGTGGTATAGCACACAAAAAGAAAGATCACAAGTGCTAGAAGCCTGGAGGCTTTGGAATGCAGCTTGGTGAGTCTTTGAAAAAGGCTTGAAGCAAATATCACAAATTCTAGAAGCTTGGTGGCTTTGGAACGCAGCTTGGTAATTCTTTGTAAAATATTTGAAGCACACCTGTAAGTGCTCAAAGATAGTGAAAAATATCAAGAAAAGCTTGAGGAGTGGACGTAGGCTGGGATAGTTGAACCACTATAAGAATAACAGTGTCATCTCTCTCTATCTGTCTCTTTCTCCTTATATTATCTGTTTATGATTATATAAATATATATATATATATATATATATATATTGCTTGCTCACCTCATATTGTTTAAATAGTTTTTAAACAAAAATATTGTTTAAAAGACCCTATTCACCCCCCTCTACGGTCGTTCTTTGAGTAACAGAGAGGACATCTAAAGGTTTTTCACCCAACACCTCCTCCTAACCTCTTGCCCTCAAGGCATGGCGCATCACAATACTACACTTACCACCAAGGCCCGGGACACCTGGCTGATAACTACTTCTGCCTACATCATCAAATATAAAACTTGATTGATAACGGCACCATTGCACCACCCACCAATCAAAAGTTGAATGTCATCCATAACCCTCTCCCAAACTATAATCAACCTCATCCATATATCAATTTATTGCACCAAGGCCAAAGTGTTGACCCAGGCATCTTCATCATTCCAGTAAACCACCCAAAGATGGTAGTTGAAATACCCCAAAAACCAAACCTTTGCTACTTATCCAAAGTCCTAAATAAGATAATAAGGGAAATAGTCAGACAAACAAAAAAGATAGAAATAGAAGTCAGCCAACATTCACCTTTTACACTATAAAAAAGCTGAGATCGAGGTGTAGGGTGTTAAAATAGAATTCTCTAGCAATAGAATGGAGATCTGATGTAGAAGATTACTTTGACGATTTAGATGAGATAGAAATCAATTGGTACAGTCCTACAGCTCTGGCTTACTTTGTTTCGAATGAGAGATGGAATGAAGACCCTCTGCCAGAAAGTCAAGATTTACCCCTACTTAGTTTACCGGCAACCTCATCACCTGAAGAAGAGTTTGGACCTCCACCTACCATCAATAACCTTGCGTCGAGTGTTGAAATGGATTTCAAGCATATACATCATACTGTCTTATCTCTCAAAACTGCAGGTTGTTATTCTGAAAGATCCTGACATAAACCTATTGGATGATGTGTAACGCCCCAAATTTCTGGGTCGTTAGGGGACATAATAATAATAATTAGGGTTATGCTAAGACCTCCATCACACACTAGATTAGTATTTAACATATAATAGAAATACTTGTTCCTGCCAATCACATTGTTTTTCCCTGTATTAAATATTACATTCCAGCA
>JAUTBS010423818.1:0-16133 GCA_032361285.1 Aequorea victoria | reverse complement strand
AGAATAATTGTAAGAATTAATCAAAAGAACTTTATCAACTCAGTCTTCATATCCCTAAGGACCGACACCCTACTTACTACTATTCCACCCGAATAGAGGTTAAGTTATATTTTTTATTCATTTGTAGAAACTTCTTTCGAAAGCGATTATATCCCAGAAAGACCGCATTAAACAGAGGTCTATGCAGCACTCATTCCTCCTTTTTAAAAGCTGCAATAACTCTGCCACTGAGCCTTTTGGGACCAAACAAGTATTCCAAAATGTCATCGACAATCAACAATATGACCCATGCCTTGCTAGCCTCTCTACGGTGCATGAGAAGATCACTGTTTTACTTCGCATAAACAAAATTACCTAGGAAGGAAGTTTCTAGTTTACATAAAATTACCAATTGTAAGAATCTTTGCAGTGAGCTGCTTGCCAGAATAAGGCAAACTTTGAAGGGATTATAAACTACAAAACCTCTTGTGAGGAAACAAAGTATCTGAGGTAAAAGTATAGCGATCTACGATATGCTGTAACCTAAAATCTTCCCATATTTGGAAGCACTCAATCCAATCTCATCCTCTCCTCTAACTCTACTGATCCTGTAAGAGATCTCAAAGAACCACAGAACCAACTGGAGCTCCCAGTCCTAAATGACCTCCAAGAAGGAACATCTAACACCAGTCTATCACAATCTAATCACATAGAATCGGTGACTAAGACATCAGTTGCTGCAGGAGTCCTTTGTAGGTTAGGGCAGAAGATCCCCAACAAGGCATCACCATATGCCAAAAGCTCACCCCATGTCCAACCAAACTGTAACATGTATATACCTACTACCAGACTCACCAAAATGGCTGCCATGGCTGTCTGACCCATATCGGAAACAAACGCACCTCGAACACAGCTAGATATGTGTCGGGCAAGCCACATAGCGGGCCCAGTGTTTTATTATTTGTTTTTGTCTCTGTACACAGTTGGGTATGTCCCTTAACCTGACATGCAACAGAAATGTCTGGGACTCTGGGGTTCTTAATGCAACTTCCAAAATTTGTTCGGTGGAAAAATTAAAAATTAGAAAAGTGTGGGGTCAAATTTGCAAATTGATGCAATGAATTTAAGGCTTCTGAATTCTCCTATTCTCACTCATCGATCGATCGAGAGTTCCACAGCTGCGAGATCCACTGAAGAGCTCCAGAAGAGATAGCAAGTGGTAAATTTATGCCGTCAGATTTTTTCCTTAATTCTCGACAGATTTCTGATGTTTTGTGTTTTGAACTCAAGATTTTCGATCTGGTCTCTAGGCATTTGATAAGGGAAGAAGAAAAAGAAGGATGTTGGAGATCAAGCCCTGTAGTACCATGATTGTGATGATTTAATCATCTTTTTTGCAGAGTTCTGTTTTTTTTTTTTTTTATATAAGCAAGAAATATATTAGAAGACGGCATAAAAAGGAATGTCAGTCGTATACAAACAAACCACCAAAGGTCCATCAAGAACAAGCCTCTACACAAAAATCATCACAAGGCTAGGGACTCGATGAAATCTACAGTATCAAAAACGAATTGATCTCCTCTTTCAAATAACCAACTATAGAAAACACTGAGAAAGACAACCTTCAACCCATATAACGGGGACTCAATCCCATCAAAAGTTATTCTATTGCGTTCCGTCTACAGAAGCCACATCAAACAAAGAGAAGCCAGTCGCCAAGCCTTCCTTCTACACCTCGGCACCCTTCCCTCTCCACCCAACAAAACCCCCGCTACATCCTTCTCAAACACCCAAATAACCCCAAAGAGAATTAAGACGAAACTCCATAACTCCCTCGCAAAGTCACAATAAATGAGGAGATGAGCAACCGACTCTCCCCCCTTCTTGCAAAGACAACACTAATTTTTCAGGACATGCCCTCTACGAGCAACTAGGGTTAAACTCTTCCCATGAGCGGAAGACGACACGAAAAAGGCAACCTTCGAAGGAGCACCCACCTTCCAAATAATCCTCCAGGGAAAACAAGCACCCCGACTCGCCAAGAGACAAAACATAATAAGATATGACTGTGAACCTGCCCCTCTTGTCGCCTCTCCACTTAACTAGATCCAACTCCCCATCCCCACTTCTACAATCATACTTAACACCCAAAATAGCTAATAACTGGGTCACCTTCTAATCCTGAACATCCCTTCTCAAGTCTATGTCCCAGAAGCAAGTACCACAGGCCCTTAAAGCATAATCCACAACAAAAGCATCCTTATTCCTTGCCAAAACGAAAATATCTGGAAATGCCGTGGCAAGATCCTCCTCCCCACACCAGATGTCCAACCAAAAACTTACTCGATCTCCGCTCCCTATCTCAAAGAAAATATGTTTCGAGAAATCATCCCAACCTTTACTTATGCCCTTCCACAAGCTTTTTACATAAGAAGCCGAAACCTAGGGAGTGCCCCAATCACCCTTCCAGGATCCGTACTTACACTGAATAACTCTCCTCCAGCAGACATTCCCCTTAGTGACGAATCTCCAAAGCCACTTCCCCATAAGGACTTTATTAAAAGGGATCAACCTCCTGATGCCGAAATCTCTATCCTCTACATGAGAGGACATTGTGTTCCAATCCACTATATGGTGTATCTAAATCCATCCCCTAAACCACCCCACAGAAAATCCCTCTGAAGCTTCTCTAGCCGCTTTGCTACAAACCCTAGAACAGAAAGGACCGAGAAGAAGCAAGTCGAGAGGCTAGATAAAGTACTCTTGAGAAGAGTGAGTCTTCCCCCATTGGAGAGATACTGACACTTTCACCTTGCCAACCTCCTATGAAATCTTTCAATCACCCCATCCCATACTAACACCTTCTTAAATGAAGCCCCCAAAGGAAAACCCAAGTATGTGATTGGGAGAGCACCCACAGAACAACCCATAATGCCTGCCAAGACCTTCATGTTCGGAACATCACCTACAGGAATAATCTCTGACTTAGACAGGTTCACCTAAGGCCTGACACAACGGAGATAACCCAATTGAGTCGGCTCTGGCCCCACAAAAACTAAAGTGTTGTCTGCATAGAGAAAATGTGAGATGGATAACGGGACACCAACCACTCTGCCAACCTGAAAGCCCTAAAGGACCCCTTTCTGCTCAGCGGACCAAATCAGATGACTAAAGGCCTCCATGACAACAATGAACAACATGGGTGATAATGGATCCCCCTGCCTAAGACCTCTCGATGTTTGGAAGAAACCGGTCGGGGAGCCATTAACGAGAACTGAGAAAGAAACTGATGAAACACAAAATCTGATCCACGATATCCACCTAACCCCAAAACCTATTCTCTGTCACAAATGGAAGACACAATCCTAATTTACATGATCATAGGCGTTCTCAACATCCAGCTTACAAATAATCCCAAGGATCCCACGCCAAAGTCTGGAGTCAAGACACTCCTTAGCCGTCAACACTGCATCTAGGATCTGCCTCCCACCCACAAAAAAGTTCTGGCTCTGAAATCACCGAATCAAGAAGACTTTTGAGTCTTGAAGTCAAAACCTTAGCTAAGAGTTTATAGGCCGAGCCATTCAAACTAATACGTCTAAAGTCTTTGATGTCCTCAGTCCCACCCTTCTTAGGAATTAAGGTAACAAAGAAGCATTAAGACTCCTTTCAAAAAAAAAAAACATAGCTATGAAAGAACTGGAAAAAAACCCATAACTTCTGCCTTGATAACATCACAACAGTGCTAGTAGAAAGCCATAGTGAAACCATGAGGCCGAGGGGCCTTATCCCCACTCAACTCACCCAAAGCCCTAACAACCTCCTCCTGTGTGAACGGTTGTTCAAGAAGCTCATCCTCAAAACCATCAATAGAATCAAACTGCAATCAAACTGCAGGCCATCAAAGGGAGGTCTCCAACCATATTCCTCCTGAAAAAGACGATGATAAAACCGAACAACCCCTATCTAATATCAGCCCCTTCAGATAAGATCACCCCATCCACACGCAACTTCCCAATTAGATTTCCTTGTTGGTGAGCATTAGCCACTTTGTGAAAAAAGCGAGTATTCTTATCTCCAGCCTTCAGTCACAAAGCCCGAGACGGCTGCCTCCAGTGAATCTCCTCCAACTTTGCTAATCTAGCAAACTCACCCTTCAATGCCTCCCTACGACTCGCTCCTCATCAAGCAAGAAACCACCCTCTTCCTTCGCATCAATGTCACGAATATCCAGCAGAACCTTAGCTTTTTGAATATAAAGTCTGCCAAAATCCTCATAATTCTACCTCTTTAGCTCCGCTTTCAGCATCTTCAACTTCCTAGCAAGAACAAATGTTGTATCTCCCTCCACTCTGAAACTGCTCCACCAACTAGCCACTATCCCGGAAGCCATCAGCTTATAACCACATATTCTCAAATCTGAAAGGCGATTTTCCCCGCCGAATCCCTCTACTATCCAGCATAATGGGAACATGATCTGAAAGAGGTCTAGACAAGAAAAGATGAACTAAAGAAGAGAACCTCTCCTCCCAGCCTGTACAGAATAAAAAATGATCATTCCGGGACATAGATAGAAGAAAATGATTATTGTACCATGTAAAGCAACCCCCCAAAAGAGGAGGATCCACCAATTCCAACTCATTGATAAAGGAGTTGAACGACGTCATCGATTTGGAAAAAGGCCTGCAACCCAACCTCTCATGAGGGAACCTAACAGTATTAAAGTCCCCACCTACGCACCACGGTGCATCCCACCTGAAAGCAACCGCACAGAGTTCATCCCACAACTCCCCCTCAACGCATCATCCCCCGACCCATAAACACAGAGAAAGTCCACCGAGAACAATCCTCTACACACCGAAACAAACAAGATAGAGAAAAACAACCCTCCTCTTCCCCTCCTTAAACACAACTCTAGAAACTCGCACCAAGAGAATACCCCGTCGCTGTCCCCACTGCCGATAGAAAGCAAAAACATACCGATCTACTACCCTAAATGCTACAGACCACCAGCTCTGACAAAGATTCAATTTTGGTCTCAACCAAGCACACCACATCCACTCTCCAATCCCTTATAAGAGATTTAATTTACGCTCTCTTTGAAACCGAATTCAACCTCCTCACATTCCAGCTCATTATTTTTAACTGCATTGACAAATAGATAAAAACTCCCACTTCTTCCTTCCCCCGCCCACAGAGCCCCTAACCCCTCCCCTACTATCATAATTCATCGAACACTGTAGATTTCTCAATTCTCTTTCAAGTCTCCTTCGGCGAACAGTGCCCTTCCCAACATTACTGTGAATCAACCCCTCACATCTTCTTGCCTCAAGGGCGCCAAAAAGAGCCATAGCTTCCTCCTCCATGCCTTCGAAGGATACACCCAACATTTTGCTAACTTCTTCGATTTTTCTCATCGCCCACGCCGAAGCCAGATACGATTGAGGATCAGCCCCAAACCGAGGAGAGGCCACCCTCCCTGAACAAATGCAAGGGTCCAACATATCCAAAGGCATACAAGCAAGAGGTTCAGACCCACCCCCACTAACAAAACATCTAGACTTGCCTCAAAAGTCGAACCCCTACCACCATCACCCAAAACGTCTTCTACCCCAACGACCTCCTCCGTCAGAGGAAAACCCAGCTCCATCCCCCTCTAAGCCTCCATTAAACCCTCGAAAGTCTCAGCGCCAACTTCCACACTTGGAAGATTCGGATAAGAAAGACCGACCTAAGGCGACGAACTCTACTGGAATCTTGTTTTGGCTGAACGACAGCATGTGAGACGTCGCCAGAGCCACCGACCGACAACCGAAACTCCCCATCGAAGAACTGAGATCCTCCCCCACCAAATCTGAGTAGCAAAAAGAAGACGAAAAAGCCTGACCCACGACCTACTACAGTCACAATGGGCCTGGGTCAGGTCAAACACGATTTCTTTTCCTTTGTCCATAAGTGGGCTCAACGAAGTGGGCTGGATTCCTTTTTTTAGAAAATCCCAAAGGTTTGGAGCCCAAAGGTCTGTCCCAGCCCAAGATAACTTGGGCCTTCAGCTGCACGGACCATCTCTTGAACGCTAATATCCCAAGCCCGAAGAAGCCTGGCCTAGAGAACTTGTAAAATGCACTGCCATGTCCTTCCCCTTGTGTAGAAGCTGCTGCTTCTGCTGATCACATGGCACCTCATCACGCGAACAATATATAACGTAATCTGGCACCTCATCACGCGAACGATATATAACGTAATCAGAAGAAATCAGCTTTTGTTTGAAAGCAGCCTCTCCCCGATCGCCATGTTTCCTTGATGAAGCCTGCAGGCTACCTTCTGCTATGAGTGCTAGTTTTTAATTATTTTTGCTGGTTTGTGGATGCTAAATTCATATCGGTAAATAAACATACAGACAAAAATACTTGTCATGTTCCCGCTATATTTGTGTCCTTTCTTAAAAAACAATTGTCGCGTTCCATTTTCGTGTATCTGTTTCATATCCGTATCTCTTGTTCGTATGTCTGCAAGTCAGTGTCTATCCATGTTCGTGCACTTTAGAACATACCTCTAAATCTCTACCCACCTCTCCTAATGCATTTCCACAAACTAACATCATAAGATCATCACCTAAAGTCTGAAGAGTACTCCTAATCCCGCCATTGATTCCCCTAACTAGTGGTCGCTGCCAACATAAAGAATGTGTCTCATAAGCAAATCTCCCTAACCATTTACCTAAGTAAAGCCTAATTAAACAATTCAAGCCTCCAAATACATAGACATCCAACTTGAATTTGAAAGCACATAATATCACAATCCACCAAATTATGACCAAGCTCCTCTCTCATACCTCCCAGGAAAAAACAAACCGCACGCATATGTTCTAACCAGAAAGTTGAAGCTGGGAATGTAAAAGGATCAAGAGTAGGAAGGCCATACAATTCTCACCCCACCAACCTTGCCAAAACCTCTCGAGCACCTTTTTTTGGGGAAACAGCAAGAAAGAAAATTATATTACTCACATACCAGGGGAACCACCCTTGTACAAAAAAGAAATAAAGCAAAAGAGAATAGCACAAGAAAACATGCACACACACACACACACCCAAATAGTGAGGGAGAGGGAGAGAAGAAAACAAATTTACAGATATTTGGTTTAGAGTTAGGAGGGTGGGATTGGACTATATGGGAATAGTTCCATATAGTCCCATGTTTGGATGGGAATTTAAGAGGGGATTGGAACTCTCTTAACTAATTTAATCCCCCATATGAGAGACTATTATAATACCATGGGAGAGGTGAGTTTGGGTGGAATTGAACTATTTCACTCACACCCACTCTGTATCCCCGCTTATCCTTTCCTTAATCAAACACAGTTCGGTACAAAATAAATTACACTATTAATCTTATTCGTAATAATTCAGGTATTAACAATCTAAATACACTATTAATCCCATTAATTTAGTCCTTCAACCAAACACGGCCAATTGTGCCAAATTCATAAAGAAGGAATTTTCTTATTCTCTTCTCAGCCACAAATAAGGTGTTTTCTCAACATCAAACACCAATTTCCATTTGTCTCCACTGCTTCACCCTTAGCCACAATTGAAGAACCAACAAGAAACCCAAATGTAGCCAAGGAATCCACTCTTCAACAAGAGATAGAGATCAGAGAACTGATGTCTTACACCCCTCCAATTGTAACGAACTCCACTTTAGCCAAATTCCCATTAAATCCCAAGATTTCCTCAATGAATAAAATCACAAACTTCAAATACCAGGAGCCAACATTCATCAACCCAATAATGACGATGGAACAATCAGAACACAACATATAAGATCCTCACACGTATCTAAGAGAAACTATATAAAAAGGCCACCATGCACCATCTTTGACATGGCGGGACTAAATGATCCATAGAAAAGGATCTCCCTATCTTAACCCTCTCCAAATATCAAAGAACTAGCAGGGGATTTGTTCACCATAACAGATATCCCAACTGTTTAAGAGCAAGCCCAGATCAAACCCCCTCCCCATTTCTCTCTAAAGCACAACCTCTTCAACATTGATCCTTTACATTGAATGATGAAAGAAATGAAGCTCATATTTGGTAGCAGAGAAAGGGTTTCCTGCGTCTTATCCCGGTTGGCAGATTGACAGAAACTCCTTTTTCCACATCATCCCATTTTATTAAGCTCCATTCATGATTTAACTATGTAATCAAAAATAACTTCAAGCATCAAAGTAAAATATTTTTTTCTTTCGATGTGCAAGACATGTCCATCTATCCAATACCCACCCAACTTTTGGACACATCTCAAATCAATCCACCGTATCCTAAGATCTGGGATTCAAGAAGCCCTGTAATCTAGGGGCACACTCGTACTCAAAATACTTACCTGGATCGACATAAAATAGTTACAACCACTAACATGTAAGTTTGAAAATTGTGATATTGATGATATCTACCAAAAAGAAGGGAACCAAAAATCGAACCGACTATCAAACAGTAACTAATATCAATTTCTAGAACACTCGTTATACTCTAATTAATACAGACATATGGCCAAAAGTAAAAGGGAAGTGCTAAAAAGAAAGAAGTACATACGAATTGATTTATGGTAGGATGCAACCACCCTGTGTTGATGGCTTTTATTGTAGCAATGGCTTCCAAACCCCCAGCAGCACCAAGACAGTGACCTATCATAGACTGATATGGAAAAAGATAAAAGAAAAAAAGGAAAGGAAATTAGAAGACAGAGAGCAACATCACCATACGGTATGTTGGCACCGTGGATACCAAAAAAACAATGATGATACATGAGAGATAGGAAGAGGGAAAGAGAACCTTGGTCGAATTCATTTTGATCTCTGAAGTGTTCTTGAATACCTTCTTTATGGCATTCACCTCGGCTAAATCACCAGCTGGAGTGGAAGTTGCATGTGCATTTATGTAGTTAACCTGAAGGGGAAAAAAGATAGATAATTTTGAATTCGTTATTTTTGGGCTTCAATAACTTCAATTCTTACTCTGCTGTTTGCTTGTGTAACAGAAATCAACCACACTTTTAAACTTAGGTGGAGAAACAGCTTTACAATAAAAGGAATACTACAATAAATGATGGATAAGCATTAAACCATTGGAAACCACTTCAAGGCCATATCTTCATTCTTCATTCCAATCTCAGGTTACGGATGGGATGCCTCAGTGCAAATTACATGTGAAATATAATATTTGACTCTAGATGTATATACTTCCTCGACGCGGCTTGATTTCGAACCAAAAGAATTGCAGCCAAAACATGCAGATTTTTTAAAAGCTTATGCACTTCTTAAAGGCAGAAAGTGAAGTTTCTCACCGCTTTCCACAGGAAAATGACGAGATTCTGCGAGCAAATTTATTTCTTCACTCATAAATCCAATACATTTTGGGTAAAAGGTATCCATAAACAAAGTCACCATATACACGCCATTTAATGGCCAGGATTTCATGACAAGGCGATTAGAAACTCAACCCTACCCCTGCCTCTAGATGCCAGCAATTTAGCCCTGTGCTGCGATGTTGGTGCAAAATGCAATGCATGCAACCAAACTATGAATGGTGATATCTTATGTTGGCACTATGATGAAGTGTTAGATCGTTCATCATAATGGCGTAGCAGGCCTGATTCATTTCAGTTATATTTCCTTATTATAAACCCATTTCAGAGTTAACTAGGATAAAGAGTTAAATAACAAAGCTACAATGGCAATTTTTCAAACCCACTCCTCAGCATTTTTCAAACCCCACTCACTTCTCCTCCTCCGGTGGCAGAATTTCTAGCCCTAAAACAACAAGTTCAAACATTGGTAGACCACCAACGCACAATGCTGCCCTCAATGCCTGACCTGGATCATTGGCCCATATCCCCTGGAGATTGCTAGTACTTCGTATCCAGAGGATTATGTTACTCCAAAGTTCCTCAGATTCTCTGGGAAAACGGGCAATGCACGGGAGCACTGCATCATTTTGTTGAAACCTTGGGGTCCCATGCAGGGGATCGCACTTTGTGGTTGCAAGAATTTTCAAAGTCTTTGACTAAACGAGCTTATACATGGTATACCAACCTCCTCTCAGGATCAATCTTCACCTATGAAGATATGGTGGCTAAGTTCTATGCTAAGTTCTTTCTGTGAAGCGAAGTTCCACATCGTCTGTGTACAAAAGTAATGGGCAGTATATAAGCGTTAGGGCACCCTCACCTCAACAGTTAGTTTTTGGGATTGAGTTCTACCCAAGACCGTGTAACATGGTATCATAGTTGGGATGGGTAAGGTACATGTCCCTGGCCTGCACGAGGTAGGTGCTGTCGAGTGAGCACGCTGGGCGTGAGGGAGGGTATGAAGTGAAATATCACATCGTCTGTGTACAAAAGTAATGTGCAATATATAAGCGTGAGGACACTCTCACCTCAACAGCTAGCTTTTGGGGTTGAGTTCTACCAAGACCGTGTAACACTTTCAAGTTGAAGAATGATTGACCATAGTTCAGTTGGCAAAGAAGGTGCAAAATGAGGGGGCGAATAAACTGGTTACATCAAACGCTTTCATGATTTGATCTATGGAATGCTAAGAGCAAGTTGAAGAAAGTACTTTGGTGAAGATTTGTTCAGAAAGAATGCATAAGGAGTACAAGGTGTTATCGGTGAATGACATCTACCCACTTTTTCCAGTCTATTAGAATGTGCCCAGAACATCGGGGATTCCTGCTAAATCCCCCTTCATGTGGACTCTCGGCGGTCATCTCGAAGAGTCAGTGCGATCATGGGATGCCTTGAGTGCACTAAGTACCAAGTCATCCTCAATGTCAGGGCTAGGCACTGCAAAGCTTGCAGGACAAGAGACTACAATACCTCCTCAACAGTCAACACCATCATCTAAAAAAGAAAGAACATCATTCCCTTTCTCCTCACCATCCGCCGCAGGTTCCACTTCTGGAGTTTCAATAGCATCTACACCACCACTCGCCCCGGGCTCAATTTCTTGAGCACCTATTTCTTGGCATTCATTCCCACCAAAACGTCTTTGTCCATATCCCCGCTCATCCAGCGCACTATGTAGCAAATAGCCTACAAAAACAAGAACAATAAAGGTTGACCAAAAGATAACAAGGGCCTGGACAGGAAGTGAAAGGAAAATTGCCAACGAAAGTTTTAACTTTGACTCTTTATCGTCGCATTTCCTCTTAGGGTCAAGCACTAGCCCAAGCTGAAGTTCCTTTTTCTTCGTCTCAATGTCTTTCACCCTAAGAAAGTTGCGGCAGAAAAATGTGATGAAAGGCCCGAGGAGCTAGTTTAAAACCCAATTCATCCTTGTAAAATATACAGGGGAGGATGTATGTCAGCAGAGACGTCACAAACTCATTAAAAAGCCCAAGTTGGCAAACCCAGAACTCACTCCACCACTGCGAGAACAGGCTTTCCCTTTAATGAAGGGGATGGCTAAAGACCATCAGGCGCGTCAATAGTGCAACCCGGTGCGAGAAAAGGTACTAGTTGAAGGCCTCATCCACCAAAGTTGTTAATATAAACCCCAAATGGAGAACAGTGTGGGGGGACTCTAGGCAACTGAGTGCCAAGAATATACTCTCTTCCTCAGAATAGGCAGGAAGAACACCTGGAATGACCCATAGCGTGCAAACTGTGATTGATGCCTCTGACATGTTTGGATTGACAAAGGTTTCTGGCACGGGACAACAATTGGGCCTTGAAATCCCAGGAACACCTGGAAAGTCTTTCTCCACATCTATAACAAACCCAATGTCTTTGGGCTTCCCAGTCTTTTCCCATCTATCAATCCGCAGAACAGAGCAGGCCCTGGGAGCCTTGTTCCCATGCTCATGAAAAACCAAAGAGCCCTCATCATCTTTCTCAAAGTTATCCTCATAGAAGGCAGAAAAAACATGAGGTTAGGGAGCCACGCAAGGGAAATGTTCAAAAAAAAGTAAATGGAGAAAAGCAGTGTTGAGGTAACGAACTAAGTCATAACAACCCAGTGACCAAGCCTAATTCACTTTGAACATGTCCAGTTTCTTGTAGACGATACTAAGAAACAAAGGTCACAAAGAAATTGAATGGACACAGGCCACCACTGTGGCCAAACATGAAGACCCCGGTGTCACTCCATCTTGTGCGCGCGGGGGGGGGGCTCCAAAATGTGGCAGGAACAATGTTTGAAATATCGGCCGTTACGTATCGGATCGGCCGATACGTATCAGGATTTTGGCCCGCCTATACCGATATTTACCAATGTATCGGCCGATACTGTCCAATATTACCCGATACGGAAACCGCGATTTAGAACCCTGGGCGGGAAAGCCATAAAACCAAGAAGCTCGCGAGTTTATACTCAAAGACGGGACCATCAAAATATTGTTGTCAAAGAAGCCTACCCACGATACCACATGTCTTGTCCTTATAGGAGTAATCACGGAATAACTAGCGCAGCCAGTGCGCGTATGTATTTTTGATTACTCTCTTGGGATGAGCATTGTAAATATCATCCTTTTCCCACTGCAAACCGCATACAGAAGCCTCATTGTAGGCAGTTTGCAGGAACTTGAAAGTACACCACTTTTCCTAAGAAAAATTGTACGTGCGAAAATCAATTCCGCCTAGAATCAATTTCGCCTAGAAGTCTCAGCAAGTTTAAAGTATTCTCCAAAGTAGGAGTGATTTCACCCTAGCTAGTGATAAAAGTGTAGGTATTAGAACTCCACCACGACAAAACACAATCAGTTGCTTATCCAGCTGAATAGAGAGGTCCCACATTGTGCGGATGGCCAACCCTACTTCAGTCCCTTCAAGCACCAGGCGTGGCACTTCAGTACATAGCTAGTCCACAGTCTATATAAGTAATGGCCACGCTTCCCCCTCAAAATTAATGAGGTTAGCAGGATAGTCCATGTGTTCCATGCAAAAATGTGGGATGGACTGGGGGTTAATGAGCTCGATATTTTCTGACTCGCCCTCTACTAGAAAGTGTGAATGAACATGAACCAAGGCAGTTTATAGTAACTGAAAGGGTGTGTATGAGAACCGGAGAACGGTCATATCAAAAGGCCAAAAGCCATCATAGCTAGTTGGGATTCCGGCACACTAAGGGATTGAACAATGCCTCAACTTCTGAACGCCGCAATGTCCCCCACACAAGATAAAGGCACGTGATGGGCAGGGACAGGGCATACTTTGTTTCTACAGACTACTGTGCGTGTGATACAAACAAAAAATTAATAGCACGTGAGGCATCTGTCTTCAAAAAATGCACGCGCAAGAAAGCAAAATGTAGGTATTTGAATCAGCACAAACGCGTGGCATGCACGTGCCTAGGGGCAAGAACCCTGAGGTGTGCATTACGCCCCGCAGGCAAAATTATCATTAGTTATGTAGCTTATAGAGCATAGAGAGGTAAGGTTATGTTTAGCACGATACTGTAGTATGGTGAAATTAAATCGGTTCAACTGGGGACCATGAAGATGAGCTCGTGCATGTGTGCGTAACCTCATAACAAACCCTAACAAACTTGGTTCTTGAAGGAGCCCAATTCAAAATAATCCAGGTTTCCTCACATAAACTCAGGCCCATAGAACATGGGCCGGGTCATATGCAGAAAGCGGTCCAGAGTGGGTTGGGCCCATGAAGGACAAGAGTTGACCTAGATAGACATCTCGGCGCTCGTGAGCGAGGCCGAACACCCGGTGCTCATAAGTGAGACCGAACATTGCATCTCGGTACTCGTAAGCAAGACCGAACACTGTAGACAGATCTCGGCGATTCGGAATATAGGCCGAGCTCTCTGCACTTGGAATCAGAATATAACAGCTTGAATGATGACTAAGGGATGACGTCCGAGCATTAAATGCGCCATTAATGGGCATTAAATGCGCCCTCAGTGAACCATCAAAGTCCTCTGAAGGGTATTCAATGCATCTTTAATTAATAGGCATTTAATGCCTACTACCATCATTGCTACTCTACCTAGACAAGGGTAAGTATAGTCAGGAATGGGGGGACAGCAGGAGTATAGGCCATCTTTGACAGGGACAACTTATCTCCCTTGGCACCAAGCTTGCCTATAAATATAAGGGTTCTAGCAATCCACAAGAGGTCTGAAAAATTCTCTTAATACTTAAACATTCCACAACTCGGAATTGTTATCTGTTATCCTTCCTGGTTTTAAGTTTGTTTTCTCTAGATTGACTTAATCATCGGAGGGGCATTCCAGCGAGAACACCTCGTCGGGCAGTAACTTTGTTCATCTTTGCAGGACCGAAGTTCCATACGAGGTACTGATCCAGGCCTGGTTTACTTCCACCCGATCCATACAACTTTGCGAGTTTGTGCCTCGCACATTTGGCGCCGTCCGTGGGAAGATTTAACAAAACAAGCTTGACCGTCATCCATGGCATCTCCATCCAAAACGAGTTCAGGAGGAAGTGATAATCGGTCCAGTAGGGAACGTAGTCTTGTGGACAAAATTTCAATGAAGAAATCGGCCAAAGACCAGGGCAAGAGACCCATGCCATAAACACCTAAACGTTTTGAAGAAGTATTTGACTAAGAGACCGCCTTTAACGAGATGAGGAATGAAATTGCAGAGTTAAAGGCAACTTTGCAGTCCAACCAACAGAAGGATGGCCCACTAGAGGATGAAACCACCAGTAGGCGCGACCCTGCACGCAGTAAGGTTCACCCCTCCTTCACCAAGAAAAAATCTTGCCCCTCGAGCAGGCCAAGCCCAACAAAAGGGGAGATTAACCCTAGGGTTTTCCCGAGGCGAAAAAACTATTACTGAGGAAAGCAGTTATCTTCCCTTGGCATAGTGGAGCACTGAGGAGCAATCCTACACGCATTCATCTCGGCGTATCACTAACTCCCGAAGGCATAGCACTAGCTCCCGAACGACGGAACCTAAGGGGGAAAGGACAGAAGTAGCGCCCACTTATCATTCAAAGACGCTGACTTGCCCGGCCCCTAGGCCGAGCAAACCACGATCCGTGCTAGTTGGTCCGGCCCTTCCGCCGAGCACTTTTCCGGGTATGTTCCTCTCCACACCATTCTCAGCTCGGATCGAATCCCTGGTTCCACCCAAAGGGTTCTCGCTCCCGAAGTTCACTTCGTATGATGCGAAGACAGATCCAAACACGCACACCAGCCATTTCAGGCAGATGATGACACTGTAGAGCAGCAATGACTCCCTGATGTGCAAGGTTTTTCCATCTAGACTAGGAGCGACAAGGCTGAGATGGTTCGACAAATTATCTACCTCCTTCATTAACAACTGGGGGGAATTGGCCACAGCTTTTATAGCCCGGTTTATCACCTGCACTAAAGCCCCAAGGGATATTGACGCTCTTATGACCCTCATGAGGGGCAAAAAGGAGTCTCTGCGTACATATGCGGGGAAATATTGGAAAACCTACAACGAGATTGAACACTGCAGCGAAGAGATCACAGTGGCTAATTTTTTACTAGGGCTCCCCCCAGGCAACGAACTCAGGGCGCCTTGACAATGGAGCCGCCTCAGAGTATTATCGAGCTAATGAAGAAGGTGGAGCAGTATGTCCGCAAGGAGGAAGATGCAGAAGTGACCGAGGGAGAAGGAGCGGGATTGAGCCCAAAAAGGTCCAGTACTAGGATTGTGGAGAACCAACCTAAACGGCTAGGGGGGATACGGGCCGAACAGACTACTTCGGTCCCCCCCAGAAACGATGGCGGCTACAAAAATACACGCATAGCCGTTAACACCGTCTTTCGGGAGCGGATATACAAACTCTTCCCCCATATAAGGGAGAAGCCTTACTTCCAGTGGCCTCCAAAAATACTAGAGGCTTCCATTCAGGCGGCAATCAGGGATGGAATAAGCTGGAGATTCTCCTACCATAAGGAGAGGGGGTATAGAACGGAGGACTGTTATGCCTTCAAAAGACACTAGGAAGATCTGGCACGCCAGGGGCATCTCGGGGAGTACATTGATAACCAAGCATAGGACCAAGCAACTGGCGCCAAACAGAGAGGAAGGGCGATCCCCTTGGTCGTCCAAAATAGGGGCGACATAGCGGTGACTCATGGGCTAATGGATCACAGCCAGAGGAACGGCCTCAGAGGCCAAGTGCAGAAAGCTCAGCATC
>JAUTBS010423707.1:0-16141 GCA_032361285.1 Aequorea victoria | reverse complement strand
TTCAAAACTTTGTTTAAAAGATAAAACATTTTAACTTATCAATATTATGTTTGAAATCATTTAAATCATTCTCATGATTTATTTAAAACTTCAGGCATATAAAAACTGTCCTTTTTAACTTTTTAAAAGTATTGTTTGTTATCATTAAAATCAATAATCGATTCGTTAAACCTTGGGGCTAACAATCTCTCTTTTTTTTTATGACGACAAACAATATTTAAAAAATGACAAACAATGTTTAAGAAAAACTTTTTGAAATGTAATATCGGTTTTGAAAAAGCTTCTCCTAAAGAGGTGCTTAATTCCTATTTTAAATGAATTTCAAAACAAAGTTTCAATTTACATACATTCATCCATTCATGAGAACGATAAGTCATCATATCAATAATCATGATCAACAATAAGCACAATTGAATATGAGCATACATTCATCCATTCATGAGAACGATAAGTCATCATATCAATAATCATGATCAACAATAAGCACAATTGAATATAATTGTATAAACATTTGATTTACTTATTTTTATCTAATGCTGCAAGACTAAATCTAGTTACTAAATCTAGTTTTTGGTATCTTTCTCCCCATTTGTCATCTCAAAAAGGTCAAACTAGTTATATTTCTTGTTTTTCTCCCCCTTTGTCAAAGAAAAAATAAAAATATGCATAAAGTGAAAAAAAGAGAATAAGAAGACATCAAGATATACAACAAATTAAAAGTGTAATATAGTATAAGAATGTGTGTTCTTTGAGGGATACAACCCAATAGATAGGAAAAATAGACAGAAAAGTAGAGAGAAAAGATATCAAAAGAAGTCGTCGTTTATTTTCTTCATCTAGTGAGCTTCTTTCTTCTCTTTTGTCTTCTTTTGGTAGACCGCATTGTCTTTTTTTCTCTTCTTCTGCTAAGGCGTCAAAGATTGAGGAGTCAATGATGGATTGTTTTATTTTCTTCTTTTCTTTTCCAGTCATCTTTTCCTTTCCTTTCCTAGACACATGCTCTTTTTGGGTGGTGGTGGATGCCTTAAACTGTTGAGCAAAGATCTTCTCTATATGAATTCCCTTAGCTGGAGCAACTTCTCTTTGAAGGTTCTCTCTATGCTCACGCTCAACTTTTTTAGACAGAGTTTTGAGGAAAATCTCTACCCAAGCCATGAACTCGTGAATTTTGCGAAGAACTGCATTGATTTTACCTGTAGTTCCTTGATCATACTCAAAATGTACACTGCTGATCAAAAGGTTGTTGGCAATCAAGAATTTGTTCATTCCCTTCTGCATGGACTGACCTATGTCGTTGCCTTCTTGGCAAGCACCGTCTATTTGTTGGTTTAGGTCTTTCAAAATTCTGTTCAGGAGGAGTTGTTCACTCACCATTTAAGTCTGTTGCTCTTTGAACTGCTCATTTTGAGCTTCATAGACACTTAATCTGTCATGAAGTCTATTTATTTCTTGATTGGAGGAGAGATTTATATCTATAAGAAGTTTTATTTGATTTTTCATCACCTCAAAATCAGATTGAGGGATGTTGGACTGAGAGAGTGGAGGAGCTGAGGTGGAAGGTTGGCCATGGGATAGACCAAAGAATGGGAGGTTGAGTTTGGTCTGAGGGCAGAGAGGAATGGACAATGGCTTGTGGGTTGGTGTCTTGAGGTTGTTTGACCCAATGGCTATCAATCTCAACTAGTTCAATCCTTTTCAAGGTGGACTTGTTGTAT
The DNA here is from genome assembly GCA_032361285.1 of Aequorea victoria. Taxonomy (NCBI): domain Eukaryota; kingdom Metazoa; phylum Cnidaria; class Hydrozoa; order Leptothecata; family Aequoreidae; genus Aequorea; species Aequorea victoria. Next base: position 14,426 of record JAUTBS010423707.1, on the reverse strand, counting down.
GTGTGGGTGTGGTGAAAGAAAATGCAAAGGGTGTCTTTATGATTCACCTTATTGTATTTGAAAATCTTGGTGAGTAGCATGCCATGAGGGAGAATATTCTTTTTGGTCTGGGGAGCTTTCCACATATCAAAAATGATAAGGTGGCCAAGATCAACAGGTTCCTTTTGGATGATGCACCACATCACCAAAAGTTGGATGAAGGTGACATTTCTAAATTTCCCACCTTGGGATTGAATCATATGGTTTACCATATGATGAAGGAGTCTGTATTCGGGGAGAAGGAGATTGACATCAAAAAGTTTGTCAGGATTTATGTTATTTCTTCCAGTAATCAAAGATATGAAGTCCTCAATAGGAACATCGGGATAGTTGTATCTCTTTTGGTGGCAGTCCAAAAGGTGAGTGCCATTAGGGACATTAATTAGCTTATTGAAAAGATTGCCTCAAAGCACTATTTCTTTCCCCCTAACCCAGCTACTTAAAAACAGGCCCTCAGTACCTCCTGCTGCATGTATGTGGGCGCATGTAATGCGGCATAGGTCTGGGTATATTGGTTCTTTAATGGAGGCAAAAGAGAGCAATCCTATTTCAGTGAACCAAGCCCTGAAGTGCATTCCAATCTCATCAAATAATTAGAAATCTATGCATCTTCCGTCAAGGACTTGTCTAGAAAATAAGTATTTTTCATACTTAGCTTGGATTTCATGGTCTAGACAGACCAGTTATTTTATTGCAGAAAGGGATTTCCCCTTTTTGGTCTTCTTCCTCTTGGAAGAGCCTTCTCCTTGATCGAATGGTCGTTTCTTGGATTTCTTTGATGGATTTGAAGGATCCCTCGATGAATTGTATTCTAAGTTGATGGGATGGAGAGTTGTAGAAATTCGAAGATCGCAGAACCTAGGGTTTTTTGTTTATAGGAAAACAAAGGTTTTATTGTTGTGATGCTGCAGGTAGCAGAGGCCGATGATGGTTCCGAGGAGAAGACGGGGTTGTGATCAATGTCAGAGGTATGTAAGTCGAGAGAGGAGAGGAAGGATGATGTTGAGGTATCGACTCACGCGAGAGAGGAAAGGTGTTTTGATTTTAAAATAATTTAGGCCCCTCAGAACATATTTATATACCCGAGCTTGTGAGTCGACTCATGAATACTGTGAGTCAACCCAAATTAGCTTTTAGGGATTCGACGAAAAATATCCTCGTTGAGTCGACTCATATTCTTCTGTGAGTCAACTCATCTCTGTTAAAAGGTTTAGACTAAAGAGTCTATGAGTCGACTCATTATCTTCTTGAGTCAACCTATTGTTGTTAAAGAAAACAGTCTGTGAGTCGACTCGTGATCTTATGTGAGTCAACCCAACGTCGTTTCAAAGCAAAGGCATAACGAATATGTGAGTCGACTCATACTCCAATGTGAGTTGACCCAACTATTGATTGTTAGGAATACCCAGTACCTTGAGTCGACTCATAACCCTTGTGAGTCGACCCATGAATAGCAAAACTGACAATTTTGAAAACTTTTTTGTGTTTTTTATGGGTTTAACATTTTTAATTCACCTTTTATGTAATTAAATATTTTTTTATTCAAGGGTTTGGTGAATATATCTTCTAGTTGGTGTTCCGTACTTATAAATTCTAATAAAATGTCTTCTTTTTGCACATGTTCTCTAAGAAAATGATGTCTTATTTCTATGTGTTTAGTTCTAGAATGTTGAATGAGATTCTTAGATAGACTAATTGCACTTGTAATATCATATTTATTAGAATCTTATGATATTTTAAATTAAAGTATTTCAATTGTTGTTTTATGTAAAGTACTTGAGCACAACAACTTCCTACGACTATATATTCGGCTTTGGTGGTTGAGGTAGCTACGGAATTTTATTTTTTACAAAACCACGAAACTAACAAATTTCCTAGGAAGTGGTATGATCTGTTAGTGCTTTCACGGTCTAACCTACAACCGGAAAAATTGGCATCCGTATAGCTTATTATTTTCTAGGGATGTGTCCTTGGGATACCATAAGTCTAAGTTAATTGTTCCTATAAGATATCTAATGATTCTTTTTACAGCAATTAGGTATGATTCTTTTGAATTAGATTGATATCTAGCACATAAGCATACACTAAATATTATATAAGGACGACTAGCAGTTAAGTATAGAAGGCTACCAATCATACCTCGATATTTTTTACTGTCGACTGATTTTCTTTTCTCATCCTTGTCAATCTTTATTGATGTGCTCATTGGAGTTTTATATGGCTTTGCATCCTCCATTTCAAATATTTTTAATAACTCTTTTGAGTGTTTGGCTTCATTTATGAAAGTTCTATCCTTTGTTTGTTTGATTTGAAGTTCAAGAAAGAAGTTGAGCTCACCCATCATGCTCATTTCAAATTCTTCCTGCATGGTTTTAGCAAACTCTTTGCACAATCTTTCATTATTAACTTCAAAAATGATATCATCAACATAGATTTGTACTAGAAGCATGTCTCTCCCTTTTTGTTTGATGAAAAGTGTGGAATCAAGCTTTCCTATAGACAACTCATGTTGTGTTAAAAAGCTACTTAACCTTTCATACAATGCTCTAGGAGCTTGTTTCATACCATATAAAATTTTGATAATTTTTCTAGACATGATCTGGATATTTATGATTTTCAAAGCCATGAGGTTACTTTACATATACTTCCTCATTTATACAGCGATTTAAGAAAGCACTTTTAACATCCATTTAAAATAGTGTAAAGTTTCTTTGGCATGCAAATGCTAACAACATACGTATGGCTTCTAATCTAGCAACAGGAGCATATGTTTCCTCATAATCTATGCATTCCTCTTGATTATAACCTTGGGCTACAAGTTTAGCTTTGTTTGTAATTATGTTGCCCATTTCATCCTTTTTATTTTTAAAAATCCACTTTGTTCTTATGATTGTATTATCTCTAGGTCTAGGAACTTAGGTCAATAATTTGTTTCTTTCAAATTGATTTAGTTCTTCTTGCATGGCATTTATCCAGTATTCATTATTTTTGGCTTCTTAAAAGTTACTGGGTTCAACATGAGATATGAATGTTAAATTGTTACATATATCTCTAGTAAGAGAGCGAGTGGTTACCCATTTGGTTGGTTCACCAATAATTTGATCTTTTGGGTGGTCTTTAATTAACATTCTATAAGTTGTCTCAATATGTGGTTTATTTTGCTCTCCATTCTCATTTTCCTTGTTTGGTTAGGAAGTGTCAATGATTACATCATTGAGCTTTTCCCTTTCAAAATTTTCTCCCAATTCTACACATTCATCATCAAAATTCTTTTCGGATAGAGGAATGTTAGTTTCTTAAAAAACAACATGCATAGATTCTTCAACAACTTGAGTTCTCTTGATATATACTCTATAAGCTTTACTCATTGTTGAATATCTTAAAAATATGCCCTCATCCGATTTAGCATCGAACTTTCCAAGATTATCTTCTGTGTTTAATATGAAGTATTTACATCCAAACAAATGAAAATAATCGATATTAGGTATTCTGCAATGCCATAGTTCATATGGTGTTTTATTTACCTTTGATCTAATAATTACTCTATTTGATACATAGCATGCAGTATTAACGGCTTTAGCCCAAAAGTATTTGGCCAGATGGTGTTTATTTAGCATCATTCTAGCCATCTCTTGTAGAGTTCTATTCTTTCTTTCAACAATGCCATTTTGTTGGGGCGTTCTAGGTGCAGAGAAATGGTGTCAAATTCCATTTTCACCACAGAATTTCTCAATGTCTTTATTGACAAATTCTCCTCCTCTTTTACTTATAATATTGTTGATCATTTACCCTTTTTCGTTTTGAAACCTTTTACACAGTTTAGCAAAGTGTAAACGTGTTTCATCTTTGTGTGCAAGAAATATTACCTATGTGCATCTGGAATAATCATCAACAATCACAAAAGTGAAATACTTTCCACTCAGGCTTGCTATAGACGTTGGTTCAAATAGATCCATGTGTAATAATTGTAGAGGCCTAGTTGTTGAAATATGATTCTTTTTCTTGAAGAATATTTTTTTTTGTTTTCTATATTGGCATGCATCACAAATTTTATCTTTGATATACTTAGTTTTAGGAAGACCCTTAACTAGTTCATTGCTAGACAATTTTGTGATTAGATCCATACTAGCGTGCCCTAGTCTTTTATGCCATAGCCAACTAGTTTCATTAATGACTACTAAGCATTTTACGTCTTGTGATTTAATTACATCAAAGTCAATTGTGTATGCATTTTCATTTTTATGACCCAAAAATAGGACTTTATTATCGCACACATTTTTTACTCTACATGTATTAGTTTCAAAAATTACTTTATATCCATTATCACATAGTTGATTAATAGTTAGCAAGTTATGTTTAAGTCTATCTACAAACAATGCATTTTCAATAGATAAAGAGGAATTCTTACCAATGGTACTAATTTTGAGAATTTTACCTTTAGAGTTGTCACCGAAACTTACGTGTCCTCTATTCTTTGGTGTGATTGATATAAACTTGTTTTTATCACCCGTCATATGTCGGGAGCACCCACTATCTAGAAATCATCTGTTCTTGTGTGGAGTAGACTTTAAACATACCTAAAAAATTATTCATATAATTTCTTTTGGTACCCACTTTCTCTTGGGTCCTTCATTGTTAATTTTTGTATGGTGCCTGATTTTAGGAATTCAGATTTTATTTTTATCTTTACAATCCTTTTTAATATGACCTAGTTTACCACAATGATCATAACAGGAAATTTTGAGTTGTTAGATCTTTTAAAAACTTTGGATTATTTGATTCTTTATACCTTATGCCGGCCTTACTGTAAACACATCTTTGTTGTCCTAAAAGCTTATTAAGGTTTTCTTCCCTTTTTGTAAACTTTGTGACGGTATCGAATAAATCATTTACTTTTAACTTTAAAAATTCATTTTCTTTTTCTATAAGAGTTATTTTATGATTATGTGATGATTTCTATTTTTCTAAAATTAATGATTTATTTAAAACTTTCAACTCTTCAAGTTCTTTTGAAATATTTGTGATTTTTACTTTAAGAGTTATGGTTTTCAATTTAAACTTTTCGAACTCAAAATATAATTCACTAAAAGCATTTAAGAGTTCATCATAATCATTTGGATTGGAGAATACCTCATCATCACAGTCGTCTTTTTCATTTTTCATGAGATAGAGATTCACAATCTCCTCATCGCTTGATGTTGATATCTCTTGACTTTCTTTCGAGTAATCGTAAGTGGCTTTCATTGCTCATTTTCTGAATTCTTTGGACATCTCTTTCTTTAGAAGAGGATAGTCTATTTTGAAATACCCCAATTTCATGCATTCAAAGCATAGAGGAATTTCTTTACTTGACTCTCCTATGTTGAAATCTTTCTTGAAGGGTTTTCTTTTAAAGTTTCTTGTCATTTTAAGAAATTTATTGAACTTTCGACTAAGTAGTGCTATGTCTTCACTCTTCTCATTTGAGCCGCTTGAGTGTTCTTTGTCAGATAACTATTGTTGTATAGATTTTAATGTTATACCTCTTCTTACCTTTGGTTCTTCTTTTTCCATCCTTCCTTTAATGACATTCTCATGTGTCATCAATGACCCCATGAGTTCATCAAGGCTAAGTACATTGAGGTCCTTAGCTTCTTGAATGGCTGTGACCTTTGTATCCCAACATTTTGGCAGAGACTTGAGAATATTTCTTACATTTTCAACATTAGTATATATTTTGCTAAACGATTTCAAAGAATTGATAATGTTAGTAAATTGTGTAAACATGTTAGAAATATTTTTATTACTAAGCATTTTAAATAATTCATACTCATGCACAAGTATACTGATTTTAGATTCTTTGACTTGATTTATGCCTTCATGACTTATTTCTACTTTATCCCTAATTTCCTTTGTTGTTTCGCATATAGATATTGTATTGAATTCGCCAGAATCTAAAGCACACTATAGCAAATTCATAGCTCTAGAGTTTCTTTATATTTCTATAATATCATTTTCATTCCATTCTAATTCATCTTTTGGAATGATCAATCATTCATTCTCTTTAATAGGTCTTTTAGGACCATATACGATAATTTTTCATAATTTACAATCTACTACTTGTATGTATATTTTCATTTTTGCTTTTCAGTAGTTATAGTCTGTTCCACAAAACAATGGAGGTCTGTTTGTGGATTGTCCCTCAGAAAGGGTTGTTCCAAATTTCAACAGAGGTTGACATAGAATCCTCTTAGACTGTTAAGTTAAAAATAAGATACGAGACTCTGAAAGCAATTGTTATTCGAAGAATGACCCTAGAGGGGGGTAAATAGGGTCTTTTAAAAAAAATTTGTTTAAAAACTATTTAATCAATATAAAGTGATTAAGAAATATATATATATATATATATATATAATCACAGACAAATAAAATAAACATAAAGAGATAGAGAGAGATGACACAGTTGTTTTTATAGTAGTTTAGCTATCCCAGCCTATGTTCACTACTCAAGCTTCCCTTGAGATTTTCCACTATTTGAGAGCAGTTACGGGTGTGCTTCAAAACTTTTACAAGCAATCACCAAGTTGCGTTCCAAAGCCACTAAGCTTCTAGAACTTGTGATTTTTGCTTCAGCTTCTTATAAAAGACTCACCAAGCTGCGTTCTAAAGCCACCTAGCTTGTAGCACTTGTGATCTAATGTTTCAAGCTTTTTGAGGGACTCACCAAGCTACATTCCAAAGCCTCGAGGTTTCTACCACTTATGATATTTCTTTTTTTGTGCTAAACCACACACAAAGAATAGTATAGGGCGACTCGCTCTTACTTTTACAATGAGTTTGAAGGTTATTTGTTTCACAAATAATAAAAGAAATACTCTTCGTAAAGAGTTGATTTTTTCACTGTAGCACTCTGAAGAAAACCCAGGGGCAAGATGATGAATAATAGTTGCTACGGTTTTATGAATAGTAGATAAGAGAATCTGACTTTGATCTTGAATGAATGATACTCATATTTTCTCTCTTTTCTTCTTCTAATTTCTCTCTTAAAGTGCGTGATTGATGGCTTTGATATTCTGATGCGATCAGGTCTGGTCTGAGAGATTGGATAATCATATCTTTATACAGATATGAGCTTCAAGTGTATCTTGATGTAAATCTTACATTTAATGATCTTGATACTCAAGAGTAATTCTCGTGATTTATAATCCACATTTGTCAGTGTCTTCTTTTAGACTAATTTAGTAATCAATTCCAATTACAAATTTAAACTTGAATGTAGGTATTGTATATCAGACCTGATTTTTACTGTAGTGATATTCTATGATTGATTGATGAGATCTTTGATTTACATTTCAACGATTTGCCATATCTTCTTTAGATTGATTTAAAAACAAATCCTCAAATAAATTCGTGCCACAATATGGTCGTTGCAGATCAGATCTTGGCATTTAATACTCTGAGATGCCTCTATAATTTCCCGTGACTCATGCTAAAATTGTTGTCTCCGCATTTTTGGGTCGACTCAAAGTGATCTTGGGTTGACTCAAATACCTTGGGAAAGAATACTGTGCCAGTGGGTTGACTCACCATATGTCTGGGTTGACTCAAAGTGAGGATGTCTCTGTTGTTTAACAGACAATCGCTAGTGGGTTGACTCATGATGTCTCTAGGTTGAGTCACAAGAGTCTCTATCTTGACTTGATGCTTTGGGTCGACTTTGACTATTTCTGTGTCAGCTCATGTGCTCTTGGGTCGACTCACGAGTTTGCAGTTGATCTCTGTGAATGATGAGCACATTGGGTCGACTCATGAAGTCCTTTGAAGCATTGAGTCAAGGGGTGGACTGAGATATATCGGCTAATGCACTTGGTCTTGGACTTGGGTGAACTCACGCTGAATGTGGGTCGACTCATGGTCGCGCCTGAGAGAGATACAGAGAGCTGCAATGATTGGGTCGACTCATGGTTACGCCTGTTAGAGATCCAGAGAGCTGTCCTATTTGAGTCGACTCGTGTTCTCGCCTAATAAAACATAGTAGGAGATACAGAGAGCTGTAATGTGTAGGTCCACTCATGGCTTGATGTGGGTCAACTCACAGGCTTGAAAAATAATGAAAGTCTTGTGTTGATTTTTGTGATAAGGCTCTATTTGGGAAGGGCTTTAATGATTTTATAATCATTTCAACACTTGTTTTAACACCTGAAATAATTTCAAATATTGTTAAATACAAGGTCAACCCCAATCATGGGTGTTAACCATTATATAATTATTTAAATCATTTGACGATTAATTCAAGAATATGTAACAAGAGATTTTCAAAACTTTTTTTAAATGATAAATCATTTTAACTTATCAATACTTTATTTGATATCATTTAAATCATTCACATAATTTATTTAAAACTTGGGGCTTACAAAAACTCTACTTTCTATCTTTCTAAAGGCTTTGTTTGTTATCATTAAAATCAATAATCGATTTGTTAAACCTTGGGGCTGACAGCTGGATCTCTAGGCCTAAGAGGGGGTCACGGGAAAAAACCCGGCTTAAAAGAGTGTTGGAACTGCCTCAATGCCTCGGGATTCTCCAAGATCTTGGAGAAAGAAAATGAAAAAGGGTGCGGGAGAAGCTGGGCTTAAATAAAAAAGAAATGTGGAGCCTCACCTCGACAATAAAGGAACTAAGAATTTTTTCGGGAAATCCTGAGCGAGAGAAACAAAGGGTGCGGGTGATAAAACCTGGCTTAAACGAAAAGAGAACGTCGAGATTCTGGATCTCTAGGCTTAAAAGGGGGTCGCGAGAAAAACCCGACTTAGAAGAGCGTCAGAACTGCCTCAATGCCTCTGAATTCTCGAAGATCCCGAAGAAAGAAAATGAAAAAGGGTGCGGGAGAAGCCCAACTTAAACGGAAAAAAAATGTGGAGTCTCAGCTCGACGATAAAGGAACTCAGGATTTCTTCAAAAAATCCAGAGCGAGAGAAACAAAGGGTGCGGCTGATAAAACCCGACCTAAGCAAAAAGAAGACTTTGAGATTCTAGATCTCTAGGCCTAAGAGGGGGTCGCAGGAAAAACCCAACTTAGAAGAGCGTTGGAATTGCCTAAACACATCGGGATTTGCGAAGATCCCAGAGAAAGAGTACAAAAAAGGGTGCGGGAGAAGCCCGGCTAAAACGAGAAAGAAATGTGGAGCCTCAGCTCGACGATAAAGGAACTTGGGATTTCTTTAGAAAATCCTAAGCGAGAGAAACAAAGGGTGCGAGTGATAAAACCCAGCTTAAACGAAAAAAGAACGTCGAGATTCTGGATCTCTAGGCCTAAGAGGGTGTCGCTGAAAAAATCCAGCTTAGAAGAGCCTCGAAACTGCCTCAACGCCTTGGGATTCTCAAAGATTCTTGTGAAAGAAAATGAAAAAGGGTGTCGGAGAAGCCTGACTTAATAAAAAAAAAGAGAAACGTCTAGATTTCCATTGCCTCGATGCCTCAGGATTTGCTCGAAACATCTCAGAGAGAGAAAGAGGGGGTGCGGGGTAAACCCGACTTAATAACAAAAAAAGAGAAACGTCAAGATTTCTATCACCTTGACGTCTAGGAAAAGGGTACCGGTAAAACCCGTTAAGATTTCCATGGCTTCGACGCATCGAGATTTCCTCGGATGATCTCGGAGAGAATGAAAGGTGGTGCGGGTGAAACTCAACTTCTCGAAGAGAGAAAAAGTGGGTGCGGGTGAATCCCAGCTTAATAACAAAAAAAAAAAAAGAGAAACGTCAAAATTTCCATCGCCTCGATACCTTGGGATTTCCTCAGAAGATCCCGGATAGAGAAAAAGGGGGTGCGGGTGAAACCCGACTTAATAACGAAAAAAGAGAAACGTCGAGATTTCCATCCCCTCGAAGCGTTAGGATTTCCTCAGAATGAAGGGTGTGCAAGTGAAACCCGGCTTATCCATCGAGACTCTGAATCTATACGGCATGAAAAAAATCAGTGTGCGGGAGGAGCCCTGCTTATTCGTCGAGACTTATCTCTCTACGGCAAGAAACAAAAGAAAGGGTGCGAGCATGGCCCGACTTATCTGTCGAGACTCTGAATCTCTACGGAAAAAAAAAAGGGAAGGGGAAAAGAAGCCTGACCTCTCCGTGGAGACGACTAGATCTCAGACGGACAAAGGATGTCGGGGTAACCCGGCTTGTCTGTGGAGATGTTGGGTCTCAAACAGCAAATGGGGGGTGGGGGTGGGGGTGGGGGGTGCGGTAGAAGCCCAGCTTATCCGTTCAGATTCAAAATCTCAAGACGGTAATAGGGTGCGAGGAAAGCTCGGCTTATTCGATGGGACTTTCATCTCAAACAAAAAATAAGGGAAGACTAACATCGGGAAGCATCGAGCCGTGGCTCAATGATAAAGAAACTCAGGACTTTTTTAGAAAATTCTGGGCAAAAGACACAAAAGAGAAAGAGTGCAGAACCTAGCTAAGAAGAAGGCTAGGCCTCGGACCAACAACCATGAGACTCGGGACGACCGATCGAGGGTCCCAAAAATAAGAAAGAGACATGGTCGATGAAACCCGTCTCTAACAAATAAAAGAGGTCAGGCTAAAAGCCCAATGACGATAAAGGTTCGAGACAGCCTCTAAGGGGTCCCATAAAAAGAATAAGATACGGGTTGGTGAGGCCCGGGCCTAGACGCAAAAAGGAGAAGTCAGGCTCAAACCTCAACGACTACAAGGGTTCAGGATAATCTCGGAGGGTCCCAAAAAATCTAAAGAGGCATGGGTTGATGAAACTCGGCTGGAAAGAAATGATAAAGGTTAGGCAATGGCCTAACGATGTCAAACCACGGGACGACCAAGGGAGGTCCTAAGAAACAGAAAGAGAGGCTCGGGTGATGAAACACGACTCAAAAGAAACGACGAAGGTTAGGCAACGGCCTAACGGCGTCAAACCACGGGACAACCACGGGAGGTCCCAGGAAAGAGAAAGAGAGGCTTGGGGGATGAAACCTGGCTCAAAAGAAACGGCGAAGGTTAGGAAATGGCCTAACGGCGTCAAACCACAGGATGACCACAAGAGGTCCCAGGAAAGAAAAATAGAGGCTCGGGTGATAAAATCCTGCTCAAAAGAAAGAAAAGCGCTACTCTAATCAATCAAAAGAATACATAAAGAAAAACACATAACCTAAAAATGGTGTTTATTCTAAATGAAAAGTCCTAAACTGACTAAATGCAAATGAAAAGGCAGGGTAGTCTAGTAACCGGGTACCTTCTAAATAAAGTTAATAATATACCTCCTCGACCAAGTAGTACCTGGCCAGGTTAAATAGTATGCAATAACCCTTTTTGCCGTATCCAAAGGGGCATATGGCCAGAAGGCTTTCTTGCTTCCCCCACATAGCTCCGAGATAGTAAACCGTCGAAGTGAAGGGTAGGCAAGTATTTAGCTTATTTTATTTTCTCATTTCTTCTTTTATTTTCGAAAAATAACTAAAGAAAATGGAAGACAGGAGTTGAAAAATAATGCAATGCAATTCTAATACTAATGATAAATTTAAGACAAGAACATTTGAAATATTTTTCAAGTTTAGCTCGCTTTCTTAAAGATCCCCAGTGGAGTCGCCACTGTGAGGAACCCTCACGAAAAACTCGCTGCCCTCATTTCTTTTATATTTTTAAAATAAGCTCTCGATTTTAGGATAAAAGAAATAGTGGGGTTTTATTTTTTGTAAAGAGAGCCCCCCAAATGCATCCGTGTTAAATGCCGCACAATTGGAGTCGCCACTTGGTTTTTAATAGAAAATCAAGAAAACAAAACTTTCAAGGAACTAGTCTGTCCTTACCAGAGATAATGGTTCAGGAGATAGGGTACGAAAGGGGAAGGTTTTAGGAACCCCTATCTCCCGATCTGACGACCGACCTCTACTAAACCGTTTCTTTAGTTCTTGACTTAAATTTATCAAAAAAAACATATACAGAATGGTGGTTGAAGAAAGAACATACAAAAACAAACAAGAAAAAAAAACTTAAACTAAAACTAAGGTTTTCTATGCATTCTTACACTTAATAGCATGTCAAATGAGGGATGGCAACACATCAGTGCATTTTATGCATATAAAAACATACTATTAAACACAAAAGGTGCAGAAAAAGTTACTAGAAAGCCACTGGTTTTCAACAGAGGTGGCGTACCCCACCTCATCACCTTGCGGAAGCCATCTAGACATGGTGTACACCACGTTTGTGCTCTCTAAAGTGGTGCGCGTCAGTATGGAAGAGTGAGCTCGACACTGAGAGGTCCAAATGGGGCTACTATTTTGGGAAAACAGTGTGCTTTTGTGTGCAAAAGTACTTTTGTATAAGAAAGAAAACATAGAGATGCAGTTGACATAGAATTTTCAACACATAGTCTAAATCCTATATTTCATGTCTTTTTTTTATATACTTGAAAGCTAACAAAAAGAAAAAACTAACATGCTTTTCTAAGAATACAAAAAAGATGCATAAACGAGAAATGAAAGGAAACTGGGGAGAATGAGGCGAACGAACTCTTTCTCCCCTTTTACCGAATAGAAAGAAGTTTAAGAATTAAACAATAAAGGATAGATGAAAAAGATGAAAAAAAGGAAATTTACCATGTATTCCGGTCGAAAAGTTAAGTTTCAAGCAGTTCTGTAGCTTTTGTCAAATATAGAGGCCCTTGTCTCAGGAAGCCTTCTATGCAGTCCCAGAGTCCTTAGAGTCGATCCAATGTAAGGGATTCTGTTGTTTCGATTAGTCCAGTTTCGAGTTTCCAAATCTGAATTTAGTAGAAGTTCGAGAGTTTATCAGAATTGGGGGGTCTTTAATTTGGCAGAGTTTTGACTTATATTGAGTTTTGGGATTTTTTCCAATTTTGTAGGGGTTTCATACTTGTCAAATCAGAGTCGCGGAATAAGAGGGGAAAGGCTTCTTATTTATAGGCTTTGGGCCAAGAAGCTGCCAAAAGGACATAAGCTTTCTCTCAAAGGTGACGCGTGCCAGGTGAAGGTGGTGTGCGCCAAGTTGGCTATGGCGCATGCCAAGGTCAAGATGGCTAAGCTCACCTTGACTTGACGTGGCCAGGGGCACATAAAAAGGGTGGCGTGCACCAGGTTGGAGGGAAATGGCTTAAGGTCTAAAATGGCATGGGGTTCTTTCGAGGGAAGTGGCGTGCGCCACTTAGAGGTGGCGCACGCCTGGTAGGGGTGGCACCGAGGGGTGTTTCGGGGTGTCTTGGAGTATTTTGGGGTATTCTTTAAACTCTTCGACCTACATGGAGTCTCCTTCAACGCGGCTTATGTATGCACTTATCAACGGAAGCTAATCGAACCTGCCTATGCACGGTTTAGTCAAAATTGGGGTGTCTACAACATAACCTAACATGGTGATTATCCTAAAGGAAAAGTTCTAAGTAGACTAAATGCAACAAAAAGACTTGGTAGTCCAGTAACCGGATACCTTCTGAATAGAGTAAAGAATATACCTCCGCGATCAAGTAGTACCTGGCCCGGTCAAACAGTACGCAATAACTCTTTTTGCCTTATCCAAAGGGGCATACGGTCAGAAGGCTTGCTTGCTTCCCCACATAGCTCCGAGACAGTAAACTGCCGAAGTGAAGGGTAGGCAAGCATTGGGCTTATTTTTTTTCTCATTTCTTCTTTTATTTTTGAAAAGTAACCAATGAAAATGGAAGAAAGGAGATGAAAAAAATTGCAATGCAATGCTAATACTAATGATAAATTAAAGACAAGAATATTTGAAATGTTTTTCATGTTTAGCTCGCTTTCTAAAAGATCCCTAGTGGAGTTGTCACTGTGAGGAACCCTCTCAAAAAACTCGGCACCCTCGTATTTTTTATATTTTTAAAACATGCTCTCAGTTTTAGGATAAAAGAAAAAGTGGGGTTTTATGTTTTGAAAAGAGAGCCCCCCCAAATGCATCCGTGTTAAAGACCGCAGAATTGAAGTCGGCACTTAGTTTTTAATGGAAAACCAAGAAAACAAAATTTTCAAGGAACTAGTCCGTCCTTACCAGATATAATGGTTTGGGAGCTACGGTACAAAAGCGGAAGGTGTTAGGCACCCCTCTCACCCGATCCGAACACCGACTTCTATTTAACCATTTCTTTAGTTCTTGTCTTGAATTTATCAAAAGCAACATATATAGAATAGGGGTTGAAAAAAGAACATATAACAGCAAACAAGAAAGCAAAACTTAACCTAAAACTAAGGTTTTCTATGTATTCTTACACTTAATAGCATGTCAAATGGGGGATGGTGATCTGAGCTTAAATGGGAACATTTAAGCACTTTAACTTATATTTTATATCCTCATTTTATCTATTTAATAAATGTTTTAGCTTTGTTTTGTGTGCAGGAGTGGATAGTCGAACATGGGGCGAGAATG
>JAUTBS010423596.1:0-16141 GCA_032361285.1 Aequorea victoria | reverse complement strand
TTTGACCTATCTTGAATGAATTCCTAGGTCTAGTTTACCGTTTGTTTGATACTTCTAAGTATTGAACCTCTAAAATTCACTATTAGGGTTTGTGTGATTCAATCTCTAGGATTTTAACATTTCTTAATTCAATTAGGGTACAATTACGCCTAGATTAAATAACTGGAGAAAAAGCGGGTCTTTACATCACATGACCTCTCTGTCGACCCAAAAGATGCTGGGTTGATCAAAAGTTTTCCTGCATTGTGTCTGAGCTTAAGTCCTGTTTTGGAATGATTTATTTGATACCTGAAAAACTTAGCAACACGTTAATCATTTGGTTAACCCCTATAGTGGTTGTCAACCTTTTATAATCATTTAACAATTATTTTTAGGCTATGTTTGTTATCATTAAAATTATTACAGCATTTATTAAACCTTTGGGGAAACAAGTTGTTCGTAGGGCACTTCATTGGCGGTCAACGATATTTAAGGTCGACCACATACCTCATCAATATCGAATAAGAAAAAATTGAGACCCTATGCCACTTCGTCACTCAGTTCAATGCTGTAGCTCTAAAAGTGAATGACATTGATGACAAAGTTGCATTGACAGTGTTCATAAGTGGCCCCCAGCCCACAAAATTTCTTTTTTCACTAGCAAAGGCACCGCTGACCAGTATGACCGAGCTCATCGTGAAGGTCCAAAAGCACATGAACGCTGAGAATGCTCTGAATGCCCGAGAGGACCGATCCTCTGAACCAACCAAGAAGGGTGAACACACCGAGAAGACCGACCGAATGAAGTGAGATGAGACAAACTGACTAAAATAGTCCCGAGACTTTGACCAGTTGCAGCACGGTCAGGTCGATTCCAAACGTCCCAGGATACCGACCAGCCTCTTTGAGAAGTATACACCCCTGAATGCTTCTGTTGAGCAGGTCCTTTTACAAATCGGGGATGACCCCGAGCTGCGATGGCCGAAAAAGCTTAGGTCTCAATCGAACCATCCCAATCCTGACAAGTATTGCTGTTTCCACAAAGATCATGACCACAACACCGAAGATTGCTTCGATTTGAAAGAGCAGATTGAAGCATTGATCCAGAGGGAAAGGCTCAACAAGTTCTTGGTCTGTCGACAAAATTGGGAAAATCCTCGAGGGCACCAGGATAGGCCACCATAGCCCCCCAGGGACCAAGACAGGAATCTTGCGGGGGAGGTTCGAGTGATCTCCAGAGGGTTCACTAGAGGAGGAGAAAATGGTTCTTCTAGAAAAGCACACTTCAGGCGCCTAAGGACCGAGGGTCCCAGCGATGTCTATATGACATACTCACTGGGCAAAGCTGCAAAAACCGAGGAGATCATAACTTTCTCCAAAGTCGATGCCCGAGGAGTCCAACAGTCACATGATGACCCCCTGGTCGTCCCCATGGTTCTCACCAATTACAAAGTACGCAGGATCGTGGTGAACAATGGTAGCTTGATCGACATATTATTCCTCAACGCATTCGATCAGCTTAATATAGGCCGAGAGAAACTGCACCCAGTCTGATTTCCCCTAGCAGGGTTCACGAGAGAAAAGATATAACTGTTAGGGTCAATCGAATTACCCCTTACGATCGACTCTAGCCCAAACTAGGTGACTCAGATGGTCAACTTCTTAGTGGTGGATTGCCTTTTAGCCTATAATGCCATCCTAGGGCGACCGACCCTCAATCAGCTGAAAGCCATGACGTTGACCTACCATCTAATGCTCAAATACCCGACCAAGCAAGGAGTGGCGGAGCTCAGAGCTGACCAGTCAATAGCCCGAGAGTGTTACAACACCTTCCTTCAAGGGCCCAAGATGAAGGAGACTCTGACCCTCGACAGGGTCGAGGTCCGAGATGAGGAGCTTGTCCGAAGAGGGGAACCGGTGGAAGATCTCCTCAAAGTTAGCCTAGATGAAAGTAGACCAGACAGGGAAGTTCAGATCGGGTCAACCCTTTCTCCTGATATATAGGCCGAGCTGATCCGTTTCTTAAAGAAATACCAATCCATCTTCTCCTGGACACACGAAGATATGACTAGGATAAGCCTTGAGGTGGTCACACATCACCTATGTGTTGATTGGCTCCATAAGTCGGTCAAGAAAAAATAATGAATTTTTGCCAAGAAAAGGAACAAGGCCATAGCTGCTAAGGTCGAGCGACTGCTGAACACAAAATTTATTCGGGAAGTAAAGTATCCCGATTGGTTAGCCAATGTAGTCTTGGTAAAGAAATCAAATGGAAAATGGAGTATATGCATCGATTTCACCGACCTGAACAAGGCTTGCCCGAAGGATAGCTATCTCCTTCCTCAGATTAATTAGTAAGTGGGTTCCACCAGCGGTTATGAACTCCTCAGCTTCATGGATGCTTTCTCAGGTTACAATCAGATCCTAATGAATGAAGCTGACCAAGAGAAGACCTCATTTATCACAGACTGAAGGATCTATTGCTACAGAGTTATGCCATTCAGCCTCAAGAACGCCGGGGCAACTTACCATCGCCTCGTCAACCTTATCTTTAAGAAGCAAATCGGAAGAAATGTGGAGGTCTACGTCGATGACATGTTGAGAAAAAGCAGAGAAGCTGCTGATCACCTCACGGACCTCGAAGAAACTTTCCAGGCACTGCATAACTTCAATATGAAGTTAAATCCAGCCAAATGTGCATTCGGGGTATTAGGAGGGAAGTTTCTTGGGTTCATGGTTAGCAAACGAGGGATTGAGGCCAATCCAGAGAAGATTAGAGCCGTTCTGGAGATGCAGTCCCCAAAAACAACCAAGAAAGTACAAAAACTCATCGGTCGGTTAGCAACCTTAAACCAGTTCATATCAAAGGTGACCGACCGATGTACGCCTTTCTTCAGTGTCTTGAAAAAGGCTTTCGACTAGACTGAAGCTTATGAATGAGCATTCTCTGACCTCAAGCTATATTTAGCTTTCCCCCCACTACTCTCTCGAGCAATTCCTAGAGAAGAGCTCGTACTCTACTTGGTCGTCTCTCAAACGGCGATGAGCTCGACCCTCATCTGAGAAGATGAAGGGGCTTAAAAGCCCATCTACTATACCAGCCAAGCATTTTGGGGAGCAGAATCTAGATATGCTCGGGTGGAGCAGCTGGCATTCACCTTAGTTATCTCAGCCAGATGATTGCGCCCCTACTTCTAACCTCACACTATAGTTGTGCTGACCTACCAACCATTGCGACAGATACTGCAAAGGCCAGAGACCTCAAGTCGCCTGGCCCAGTGATCGTTGGAGCTAAGCGAGTTTGACATCCAGTACCGACCCCAACCAGACATTAAAGGGCAAGCAGTTGTAGACTTCATCGCAGAGTTAACGGTCGAGAGCCCACCCGACGAGCAGCCTCCCATTCCATAAGAGGTCAATCCCTTGACGACCCACACAGGGGTTGAAGTGGCCTTCGACGCTAACCAGGCATGGATAATAAGCATGGATGGATCCATAAACCAATCGGATGGTGGCGCTAGTCTTGTCCTCATCTCTCCACAAAAAGACGAATTGGAATATTCTATACGTTTCGATTTATGAACGACCAACAACGAAGCTGAGTACGAGGCTATCATAGCCAGCCTCAGATTAACACTAACATTAGGGGCAACACATGTCATACTCCTTAGTGACTCAAAGCTAGTGGTCGATCAAATCCAAGGACAGTACAAAGCCCGAGAAGATCGAATAAAAGCTTACAAAGTTATCACCGAAGAGTTGAAAGCTCAGTTCAACAAGTTCTTAATTGAAAGAATCCCCAGGGATCACAACCAGCGAGCGGATGATATTGCTCGGCTGACCTCGGCTCCCGAGGGGTAGATGGGTAGAGAAGTATTAACAGAGTACCTGACCCAGCCAAGCATCGCCCAAAAAGAGACACCACTACCAGTAACCTTGGCAAAAGTCTGTGTAATCTGGGCAGAGAGTATAATCAACTTTCTACGAGATCGTCAACTACGTACTGACTGAGAAGAAACGAAGACACTAAGGTAACGAGCAAGCAAATATACGCTCATCGAGAAGGTTCTCTACAAATGCGGCTTCTCAGTACCCTACCTAAGGTGCATTTCAAAAGAAAAATCCAAGTACGTAATGAAAGAAATACATGAAGGGGTATGTGGCAATCATTCGGGTGCTCGGGTCCTATAAGGTAAAATCCTAAGGGCCGGTTACTACTGGCCCACCATACAGAAAGACGTCAAGGAATTTGTCAAGAAGTGCGACATATGGCAAAGATTCGCAACCATCTTCAGGCAGCTGCCAGCAGAACTCACTGTAATCACAACTCCATGGTCATTCGCCCAATGGGGAATCGATATTATAAGGCCTTTCCCGACCGGGAGAGGTCAGGTGAAGTTCTTAATAGTAGCAATCGACTACTTCACTGAGTCGGTAGAAGCCGAGCCACTGGCAAAAATCACATAACAGAAAGTAGTAGACTTCGTGTGGAAGTCAATCATATGTTGGTTCGACATCCCGAGAAGTATTATCACCGACAATGGCAGGCAGTTTGATAGCAAAAGATTTAGAGAGTTCTGCGGCTCGTTCAACATCCAGAATAGGTACTCCTCTCATACCCATCCACAAGCTAACGGGCAGGTCGAAGTAACCAACAGAACGATCCTGAAAATGATCAAGACTAAATTGGAGTAAGGAAAAGGCCTCTAGGTCGAGGAGCTCCCAAGAATCCTCTGGGCATATAACACCACAGTCTGAACCACGACGGGGGAGACTCCATTCATGCTTACCTATGGAAGTAAGGCAGTCATCCCAGTGGAGGTTGGTTTAGCAAGCTACCGAATTGCCAACTTCGACGAAGAAATTAATGATCGAGCCCTCCGAGAAGGCTTGGATCAGGTAGACGAGGTACGAGAGGCCTCAACCCTCAGAACAACAATTTACCAACAAAGGATGAAGAGGTACTATAAAACTTGGTAAAATTTTTAATTTTAAAACTAATTATTAATGACTAAATTGATTAATTAAATTAAATTAACTGAATAAGACATAATCAAATAAAATGATAAATGAACTAATTAAATTAAATTGACTGACTAAAATAAATTAACCAATTAAAATATATAAATAAACGAAATAATAAGGATTTTGAATATCTTAATAAATAGAATAAATTAATTTGTTATTACAAACTAAGATCAAGAAATTCGAAAGTGGTGGGAAGTCCATTCTTGAAACTAAATTCAGAAATTGGTGGTAAGATGATAAAGATTAGATTTTATTCCAAAATAATTAAGATGATTATGGCAATTGAGAACCTACATTTTGAATTGAGGGAAAGAATGGATTCTTGGTAATCCTTCCCTAAAAACCAACCAACCTCCTAATTTAATCAGCCTGATTTCCTCTTTCTCTCCCTCACTCTCTCTTCTCCCAGTAACATTCTCTCTCTCTCATGTTAGTCTCTCTCTCAGCCTCTCCCTTCCCTGCACCACGTCGCAACCACCTCACACCACCGTGCTCCGCCTTCGCCGCCACCACCGACCACCGTCGGGGGCATTGTCGTCGCTCGTCACCTAGTTCGTTCCTCTATCTTCTTCTTCTTCTTCCTCTGTTTTGAATATATATAACATGATATACATATATATATAATAAATAGTTTTGTTTGGTAAAAGGATAATGGTCTTGATAAGGATAAAGCTGTTCGGTCGGTCTTAACCGACTGGGTGGGCCGATAGCCGAACATCGAGTAGTAAACCCTCTATCGGAATACTGTTGGTCACTCCCGATGACTCGCATGTGCTGTTGGCCTACAAGCTAAACTTTGAGGTTACCAACAATCAGGCATAATATGAAGCGTGTATCGCCGGGATGGAAGCTGCTTTGGAATTGGGTGCAAGAAAGATAGAGGTGATCGGTGACTCAACCTTGGTCGTCTCCAAAGCCCGTAGAAAATGGAAGGTTGAAGAAGAGAAACTAATGCCATACTATTAGGAGCTCGATCGGCTTATCCCCAGTTTTGAGGTGGTTATCTTCATTCATGTACTCCAGCTTCAGAATAAGTTTACTGATGCCCTTGCCACTCTTGCCTCCATGATTGACATACTGGCAAAGGCCAAAATGAGACATTTGATAATTGAACAGAGGAGCATGAGGGCATACGAAGTTACAGCCTTGGAATCAAAAGAATGAGATGGTTTTTCGTGGTTCCACGACATCCAGAACTTTATTGAGGAGGGAAGGTATCCAGAAGATGCCAACGAGAAGGACAAGAGAGCCATCAGAAGATTATCAGATCGGTTCGTCATCTGTGGTGGAAAACTGTATAAAAGGGCTTATCTAGGAGTGAACAAGTTTTGTGTAACAGATGAGGAAGGTCAAGAGATCATCAGAGAATTGCACGAAGGAGTCTGTGGGCCATACATGAACGAGATGATGCTGGCCAAAAAGATCTTGCGGCAAGGTTATTTTTGGATGACAATGGAAATGGACTGATTGAGGTTCGTCAAAAGATACCGCAAGTGCCAAATCCATGCAAATCTAGTACATATGCTACCATCAGAATTACACAACTTGACTTTCCCTTGGCCATTTTTAGTCTGGAGAATAGATATCATTGGCAAGGTCACGCTAAAAGTTTCGAATGGGTACAAATTCATCTTAGAAGTTGTTGACTATTTCACAAAATGGGTTGAGGCTACTTCCTTTTCAGTCCTAAAAGCTTCTCACGTGGCCAAGTTTATTAAGCAAAATATTATTTGTCGATATGGTGTTCCTCACGAAATCATATCTGACAATGGATCCCACTTCCAAGGGGAAGTACTAGATTTGATGGAAGAATACAAGATCACGCCGCACAAGTCATCATCATACAGGCTACAGACAAACAGAGCAGTCGAGGTGGTTAACAAAAATATTAAGAGAATCCTATAAAGGACAATTGAAGCCAGTAAGGATTGGCCAAAAAAGTTTCCATTCGCCCTCTAGGACTACAGAACGTCAATCCGAGCCTCGACAGGAGTCATCCCCTACTCTCTAGTATATGGGATGGAAGCTATCCTACCCATAGAACTAGAAGTTCCTTTTCTCATAGTCATAGCAGAATGCAGCATACTCGAAGAGAAAAGGCAGAGGGATCGTTTCGAGGACTTACTTTTATTTGACGAAAAGAGGCTGAAAGCGCTCTTTCACGTTCAAGGCTATCAAAAAAGGGTAGCCCGTGAGTTTAATAAGAAGGTCAAGACCAGGGGCCTTAGGAAAGGGGACCTCGTACTCAAGAAAATCCGAGCCCCTATCTTTGACCCAAGAGGGAAATTCAAACCAAATTGGGTCGGGCCATACATAATCAAATCTATTATGACGGGAGGCGCTGTTATTATTATGGATTTGGACGAAAATACTTTCAATACCCCAACCAATTTGGACCAACTCACAAAGTACTACTCTTAAAAAATATATATGAAAATAAGAGAGGCTTGCTGGGTTAAAAAACTGATGAAATTAAACAACCCAGGAAAAAGTAAGAGCAGCCCGCACGGTTGAAAATCCGAAAGGGCGGCTTTGGCAAAAGAAGGGCATAAAAAAAGGAGAGTGTTAAAATCTGGAGTGGAACCAACTGGAACTACATTGTGGCCTGATTCCTGTTCTTTGGAATACATTGGAAACTTCAATCTGAAGTTTGGATCAAACCTGTATATAAATAAACCCCTCTTCTAAAAACACAAAAACAAAAGAAAAAAAAATAAAAAGGGGAAACACTTGGCCGAACCTCATCTTTCAAAACCCTCCATCTGATTATAATTTCAATGTGAAGATCTTTTTAAAACCTTTACTTAATTTTCATTATAAGGCAAAAGCGAATATCAAGCCAATAAGGTGAGAAGATCAAAGATCAGAAAATAGAGAAATTTTCATGCCTTAGCTTTAATGAACAAAGTTTATACATGAAAATGGGAAGTGCAAATCGTAAGTCTTTTTCTAAAAATGAAAAAATAAAAAGAAAAAAGAAAAAAGATAACATAATAATGAAAGTGCAGCAGGAACGACTAGATCGAGTTTTCCTTTCTTCACATCGTTTTCTCCTTTTATCCCTATATCTTCTCCTAGCTGTGTGAAGCTTTACATCAGAAAGGCATCCCTCAAGGATCTTCCAGGTTAATCATCTTCCGAGATGAACAGGACCGTCTATAACACTCCAGGAACAGAGCATGATGGAAGAAAGTGGACATATGAGTTACTGCCGGAGGGCTCGGCTGAGCACGACCTAACTGACGCAGAATACAGGAAGGAAAATAGAAAGTGGTCGAGCTCAAGCCAACAAACAGAATGCCAGAATGCTCCATAGTTGAAACCGTCGCTACACCAATGGTCCACCAGGGACAACACCAGCAGATGTTCTCACCCATCTGAGCCTCAAAGAAATCATGCCACTCGGTCAGAGTAACGCAAGGGCAGCAAACCCCTATTTGAAGAAAGACTCTCAGGGTGTAAGCTTCCGCTAGTGGATACTCCAAAATATTTACCTTCTCCAGCAACCAGATCTGAGAGAAAATACAGAAAAATGAGAGTTTAGTGAAAAAATTGAGAGATATACAAAATGAGAGTTGAATGGAAAAATTCAAAAATACAGAAAAAGGAGAGCTTGAGCAGGAAAATTGAGAGAAATGTGTAAACAAGGGAGAGCTTTGAGAGATACATGGAGAAGTAGGGGACTGCCCACAAAGACAAGGGAGGCACCGGATTGCACAACATCCAAACCGATCAGTGTCTCTGCCAAGACCAGTGGTACAAAGTTCTTTTTCTCTTTCATCTGGGAGGCTACCCGTACTAAGGTAGTACTAATGTCATCATCTCCCGATGAGAGAAGAAGTTGGGCAAGGAAGCAGATGCACAGAGCATAGCGACGGTAGGACTACAGAGTAAAATCAGAAAGAGAGTCGGTAGGATGAAAGTAGCTCACCAGGCCAGATGTATCAAGAATTCCATCATGCAGAATAAGAAAAGCCTCATTACTGTTCAAACCGTATAAATCCCGCAAGAGTTTCTTCGGACTCACCGACGACGAAGGAATCAAAACCTCCGCTCGGGAGAAAAGATACAGTATAGCTTCGAACTCTTCGATGGTCGGACAAAGCTCCTCGTCTCCGAGCCTGAAAGTATGAGCCATCGGATCCCATAGTTGAGTCGACGCCTTCAGAAAATTCCAATACATCATCACAGACCTCAGATGGAAAAGGGCGTTCAAACTGAAATTTACAAAATTGGTTTGCTCAATCTCGGTAAAATTATCGGTCCAGCAAGACAGAGAACTTTGGGTGAAGGAAGCCATGTTACAGAATGCAGAATTGTTGTTTGGAAGGAAGCTGGACTCCTTTTTATAGAAATCTAGGGGACATAACTTAGTCTCAAACCTATCACACCTGGCGTGCGCCACCTCCACATAGTGCACGCCACATTGAGCTAGCGTGTGCCATGTCATTCTTACATGGTGTGGCGCCACCTTTGTTAAAAGGTTGAAAGAAAGCAGTTTTGTTCTCCCGTGCTTTATGTCTATACCTGTCACCACTGGTACTTAATATCTAAGGATGTTGGCGTAACCGATTCGGTCTATGCCTTACTATCTTCTAACATCCGCGAATATGTATTCGTATAAATATAAAAATACAACGCAAATCTCGACAAGGAGCAGTAATAAAAAATAAAAAGAAGAAAAGAGAAAACTAAAAGAAATAAATTCTTGTAAATAAATCTCACCCTTGTAAATAAATCTTTTGTGAATAATTCTTTGGTTCTTAAAGTCTTATTTCTAAACCCTGTATATAGTTCACCCTGTAAATATCACATTCCTATAAATAGATCCCTGTAAATATGATCCCTGTATATAGTTCATCATGTACATATTTCCTGTATATAAATCCTGTAAATAGCACCTTGTGCACAATCCTGTAAATCCTATGAATGGGATCTTATACGTAACCTGTACATCTGTAAGTATGATCCTTTGTACATACATCATCCATATGTATAAACATCCATGCGAATAAAAGACAATCCATCCTTCTATAAATAAATAAAAAATACCTATACAAAGCAGAAAGAGCAAAGATAAAAAAAATAATCCAACTAGGCACGAAGGCCTATCCCAAATAAAAATAATAATAATAATGTATGTGTTGTGTCAAGTCCCGTCCCGAGCACTGGGCACGGAACCTGAGGATGGATACTCAATCCATCACACTTAACATCATACACAACATTTTGAGCATATTTTTTTTTTAACATAAGGACTTTATCCTTGGGCCCATCATGACATCAAACAGTTTACATAAGAGGGCTCACAGTCTCATCAACATCATTTCATTAATTACATTCCAAAACTAGATAAACCAAAAAGATATTTCCAAGACTTAACTACCCTACCATCTTTCCTAAAGCCTAAGACCACAGTGGACAGCACCAGACATCGCATTGACTTCAAAACCTGCCAAAAACATCAATTTGTACGGGGGTGAGCTAAAGTCCACGTGCTCACCAATCACAATTAATAGCATTATAAATGGCACAATGGAATAAAATAGTTTATCACTTTAAACAGGATATCATTTCACAAAACAGTTATTTCATCATAAAAAAAACATTCAAAATTGTCCACTTTTCACAAATCACCTCCTAGCAGAGGGTTTTCCAAGCATCAAACCATTTCCAATTCTTTCTTTACTTTTCATCTTCAATTCGTTCTTTCTTTTAAGAAAACGTTGTTCATCATCGTTCCGTTCAATATCTTTCCGTTCGTATCTTTCAAAAGACAAATGTTTCTTTTTAACATCATTCACCTCTCACTGGAAAAATTTCCATAACCATCACATCATCACCTCTCAGTAAAAGATTTTTCATATCATAACATCATCACCTCTCAGTGGAGAATTTTCCGTATCATTTCCGTTTATTCACATATTAGTGATTATTACATCTTATCATTTTACACATCCACTTAGTAGTGGTAACATACTTATCCATTTATCATTCATAATATCTAGTAAAAGCCTTGGGTTGTATTAACCTCCCAACCAAGAGTTGTTGCAGTACTGCTTCCTGAAATATCCCGCCTACTCAGGATTGGACAAGGATAAGGATTATTCGCCGGGCCACTTTTCATAGCTCAGTGATAGAGCGAAGAATGTCTCGGCCTACTCAGAGAATAGAGCATGAGCATTCCCCAATCATATACATATATAATAAACATGGCATATACCCGCTCCATTCACGGATGTCGGGATGTAGTCTCATGGCATGCACACCATATATTATCAAGGCTTGTTGTAATACACATATCATATCTATTAATTATTCATCCAAAATTTTCTCTAGATCCATTATAGTGACATACACCCGTTCCATTCACAGACCACCGGGATGTAGTCCCAAAAATCACATTCATTAATCATTCATTTATGCTTGCATTTTAGTTCATCATAATACATCCATAAGTCATAACATAATTCCTTCATCACTTTTTATAAGTTCATCTCATCTTTCAATGTAACCCAAGTCGTCCTAGTTCTCGTATTATACAATGTTCATCATTTTTCCATAACATTAAGTCCAAGTTTCAAAACATATTCAAAGATCATTTTATAAAACATAAGTTCACTAACACTGTTCTTTCGCAAGTAACATCACCATTTATTCCATAAAATATCTAACTTCCACTATGCCCCAAAACATAAGTTCATAAAACACGAGTTCGCAAGTAAAGGTTTCTTTCACAAGTTAAACTACCATTCATCAAAGCATACAGAATTTAACCATTTACACATCTATAATACCAAGCTAATGATAAGAACACCCACCTCTAAGCGATTGCTCCTCCTTGAGCCACGCCCTCTGGTTCACTCCGGAATTTCGGTTCCAAACAGATTATTCGAAAATGAACTTACTACCCGAACTAAAACGACACATGCATGCTTGTGTGGGTATAAAAGTGGGGTATTTTAATTCTTATTTATATTATTTTTTATCCTTCTTAGTACTCTCATGACCTCCAATGTCCCTCACTTAGACTTAGGTACTTAGGTTATGTTCAAAACTTCTTTATCTTCCTTCCTCTATTTTTCTCAAAATTTTCCACTGAGGAATAAAATACTTTAAAAATATCAAAACTCACAGAAATATTATGAAACTTTATAGAGACATATTTTAATGTGTTAGCTATATTTTTCATGAAGACACCGAACACTGGTTATTCACGGAAGAGGGTCCAACAAATACCACAACAGGATCTGTCGAAATAAGGGTCTGTTTGGTAGAATCGACATATCTCAAAGTGTACTCAATGAAATCAACTTCTGTAAATAGGAGGTGAATCTAGACTCATGTATCTATCTCTGGATATGTGGATCATCATAAGGGGAGTTTTGTAGACCAAGATATAACGGTTTAAAGTGGCTCTATTTTCTGCCTCTCTGTCACAGAGGTTTCTAAATTAGCAAAGGGGTTGAAAAATATATTTTGGGGCCTATCCAAACTTCACACATGCCAAGACATCCCAAATAGACTCTTTTATAAACATCTTTTTATTTAGGCTACGTTTGGTTCACACGAAAATTTGGGGAAAGACCTAAAAGTCATTCTGTTTTCATCAATCCTTCACCATCATGAATATTCAACAATCATTCTTATTTTAACTCATCAAGAGTATGTCCAAAAACAACATATCATGATAATATGTCCACTATCAAGTTAATAATCATTTTATTAAACATTTGTTCTTCATCTTTAGTTCATTCTAAACTTCCCTAGAACCTAGGTTTCAACTCATTTTTTTGGTTCCATGGCATATGTTCATCTTCCTTCATTTTTGTTCTTATTCTTTATCTTAGAGATGTATGAATATGTGAACATGATATTAGGGAGATAAATAAAAAGTTCTAGAGGACCCTCACTTGTTGTTTTTGATCTTAGAAGTGGGTTCTCACTTCCTTGATCTTCTCCTTTTTCTTCTTCTTCTTTCTTTTTCTTTCTTCTTCTTTCTTCTCCTTCTTCTCCTTCTTTCTTTTCTTTCTTTTTCTCCTCCTTTTCTCCCCAAGGCTGCTGAGGGGTTGAGGAGGTAGAGAGAGAGAGAGAGGGAGCTTGAGAATGAAATGGGAGAAAGGTTGGGAAAATGTGTTGTATTTATAGGCCAATTTTCCAAGATTTTCCAATTAAATTTTAATTTCTAATTTATCCAATCATCCAACTATTTGGATGTCATCCATGAGCCAAGAAGTCTTCTAATGGTACAAGAGGACAATGACAAAATTGTTGATGAGAGATGAGGTCTCATGATGAGAATTTGGTAAAAAAACGCATTAATTTTTCTTTGGATAGTTTTCTCCCACAATTTAATTATTCAATATATTCTTATCTTCTTGAAATATATTTATGTATATAATTATCTCCCACAATCAATTTATTAATGTAAAAGATGAATTAAAAGCCCAACAAATGCTTACTTATCAAATAAGCAACCACCACATCATTATTCTTTGTTATTTTTCATTTTCCAAATTAAATAGTCACATCAACTTTCACTCCATGGGGCTGCCGGCCTAGGGCATTTTTGGCATTCCAAATTTGTTTTATTTTTGTTATTTCCATAATTAGATAATTAATGTGGGTCCCATTTTAATCTTTGATTAAAATTTAGCCTTTTTTGTAATTTTCTAAAACTAATTTATGAAATGAGCTTTAATTTAATTAATTGAGCTCTAGAATTAAAATTTAATCCATTCATTAAATTTATAAGTCCGTGGGCTTGAATTTCCATGTTGGACTTTAGTCCAAAATCTCATGTTTGGATTGTGATCCAAGAACACTAACATTGTTCTTCAAACTTAACCTTAAACTTTCTTAAGTTTTAATTCATAACCCTGACCAATTGATTTCTTTAGGGTTTAGAGGGCTCACATTCTAGGATTAGAACCTCTTATCATAATTTAGGTAATTGTACACATTTATTCTATATTTAGTGCTTAATGAACGTGTCATAGAGAGTGATGCGTCACAATAACTCTAGGGTTCCCGACCTCTACTAATGATGCATGAACATGTACTACGGTTTAAATTCTAAAAACTTAGAACTTATGCTCTAATAGCAACTATGTCACACCCCAATTTGAGAGTTATGACCGGCTATGGATCATGAGCCTTGGTCCACTGAACCTAGAAAGCCTAACATGAGAATTAGCTAAATGTATGTTAATTATTATTTAATTTTGCAAGGTTTTAAACCATTTAAAATTCATAATTTCATTTTATGGGACTAAACCGCCCATCCAGACATCATATCCATAAACAGGGGCAAAACAGCCCAACATCCTCACAATCATGTCATCCAACAATCCATAATAAATTAATAAAATGTATTAAGTGCGAAAGTCAAATAAAATGTAATGCATATGAATGAATCCTAGAGGTCGTATGCCTGATCCCATAGTACTCACGAACACAACACCAACATCCTCACTGGAAACTTAAAATGTTTAAATACTATATCAACAAAGCTGGTGAATGAAGTACGCATAGTAACATACAGTTCTAAAACGGGGATAAAAATATGTTGATAAAGGAAACATAATCATGGCAATAATAACAGTATAGATAAACAGGATGATCACACCATCCAAACATTTGCAGTAAAAAATAATTATATTTTTTATTTTTTTTTTCGTGATCTCGTTAACACGACGAGTCACCCACAAAATCTCAGACAGGATAGCAGAAAGTTCATAAATAAATTTCTCGCATATAAAGATATGCCAATGACATAAAAATGTCCAACAATAATAATAATACTAGTGTATGATATGATCATAAAAATAAAACAGGAGAAACCAACCCACAGGAACAACATCTTGGGAAACAATAACAATCAATTCCTTTTCTCTTAACTCGGGGCTCCCTTGGCCCGTTGGATCTAACATCGAATAGAAGTCACCCGTGATGGCGCACGGTCTTTTTTCATAGACGATTCCAGTTCAGGTCACCAAAAATCTCAGACTGTCCCTTGAACTGTTGAGTCAGTTAGAGTCACCATAGATTCGGACCGGGTCTTTTTTCTAACTGGCCAGAGTCACCTCCTTAGAGGCATATCCCTTGGACTTTCACATAGTCCCAAAATATATCATGATCGCACCATAAGTAAATGAATAAAATATTTTATTTATTTGTAAACAGTTATACCATGATTTTAGAATTGAAATATACTACAGATAATACATTGCAGTTGAAAAGAATTTTGAACATACATACAATTTTCTATTTAAAATATTTGGGAGAAACGGAGATTTTTAAATAAAATACGTAGCGTACAAACACTCACCTGATATCCGCAGAAATGAATGAAAAAGCACTAGCAACAGATATTATCTACGTCAACCTGAATGATAAAATGCACAACCACAATAAACAACAAGTACAGATAACGGTCTAACTATCCAAACGAACCCTTACCTATTAATTAGGATTTTAATCTTTGTTTGTGGTTTAATTAAATTCTTATTTAATTAAATGTACTATTTATACTGATGCCCAAACGGCACTTTAAATCCTTTACATCTATTTTATAATGTTTTTCGAATTTATTAAGTTAATCATTAACAAATTACAATTTCTAATTAAATTCTCATCCAATAATGTTTTTATTAAGTTAGATTTATTAAAAAAGTAATTTTAGTGTTTACATTAATACTTGATAATTTAGATTAACATTAGGGTCTAAACAAACAGGTCCTTAACAGTGAGTTCTAACATAGAAATCAGTTCTTAGCATGTTTTCGTCCGAACGCCGGGGGGTCCCGTCCGGACGGCAAACAACAGAGGGAGAAACCGAATGCAGAGTACCTCCGTCTAGACGCCGGACGAGCTCCGTCCAGACGAAAAACAACTGAGAATTTATCTTCCTAGGCCGCCGAGCTCCGTCTGGACGCCGGTGGGTTCCGTCCGGACGGAACACACAAGAGGGGCCAAACCAGTGTTTCTACAGGTCGAGTTTTTGATCTTATTTTCATTCCTAACCTTCAAAACTTAATCTTTTATGCATAATAAAGGTTATTTATCATGTTTCTAATGAGTTTTTCAATTAATAACATATAAAGAATTGATTTTGATATTTTGTATATATGTA